>JAPYYW010000172.1:0-84811 GCA_030522545.1 Cremastinae sp. A BG-2022a | reverse complement strand
GAATTTCGACAGTAGTGAAGAGGTCCCCTATTACAGTACTCGGGAAGTTTAGGTTTCTAGAAAAATAAATATAACATAATTTAAGAAAATTTTTGGACTGTAATGAAATTTTGTATAGCGAAAAAAAATTTTTTCATGTTGGAACTTACGGGTTTAAAAGAGTTTCTCATCGACTGTACGCCAAAAACGAACAGTACCATGAAGACGAATAAGAAATTCTTGATAGCCACTGTGAAAAAAATAATGAATTAATGGAATAAAATTCGGAGACGAATGAATATGATTTATAAAATTTTCGTTATAAAGACTCACCCATTGTTTCTGCTTTGTATTTTGTCGCAACAAGTGATCGTGACTAGTGGTCAAGAAAACTGATGTTGGTTAGAGTCATGATCCCCTTTTTATACCGAAAATTCAGCTTTTCTTTCCTTAATAAAATTTTCCTTCTAGCCAAGTGTGACTTTTTTCCTCCTATTGCAATAATAATTTTGACAGAAATTGTCGCGTTATGAATCATCCATCGTTTTCTTTTCCTTATTACCGTGGATGGTCGAAAAGTATAGTATACATAATGCTTAAGGGTAATTAATATAGGGAAAAAATATTTTTAACCTAAAGATTGATTAGTCAATGAATATTTTTTGAATACTATTCATCGAGTAACAATAAATATTATGATAATGTATTTCGACAAAATATTCAAATTTTAAAATTTTGTTAATTTTTGTTGATTTAAATTATTTTGTTATAGTGCAAAACAATGCTGTTTTTCTGGCAGTACGTTAACTACTCTTTATATCTCTACGTAAGACCATGTATTTCATTTTGAATTTGGCTGCTTTAAAAAAATTGACTATTTTGGAATAAATTTATTGAAAAAAAATCTTCTGCAGTTTTAACCCTCGGACGAGGGTGTCAAAAAATGTGACGCGCAAGGACTCGTAGGGTCTTTGTGGGCTCCGATGTTTAAATTCTTATAAAAAATATAATATATAACATTTGACGGTTTTTTTGCAGATAACTGTTATTTAATATGTTATTTAATAAATTTGAAGGAATATTTAAGTGGGAGACTACAGAAAATTGTAATTTTTAATAATAAATTTCATTAAAATTTACAAGATTTTACATGCACTATATAAGTATTAGATAAATATATAGATAAATAAATATCTAAAGTTCTACTTATTATAAAATATCCTAAAATTTAATACACACTACGTTGTTAAAATTTTCAATGAAATTCTATAAGGAAATAACTTTTTGATAGAATTGCGTTAGATATATTTCTACAGAAAATAAAAAAAAACTTCAGGACATATTTATAATTCATTTTTATTTAATTATCAACATTATCTCAATGGTACAATGAAATGGCACTGAATATAATTAATTTAACCTTGTATTGGCTATTCAATATTTTTTAAACGCCACTATTAGAAAATGTAAGACTTTGATTAGTGACGCGGTTCGAATGGATCATACGAGCGAGGTTTATTTATTGCGTGGTTCTGGTTCTTTCTCCATTTGCGACAAAAATCGCTATTCTGTGAAAGAAACAAATATGTTAGCCGATTAATTAAGCGAAAAATTTAAACTCTCTTAAAGTTTTCAGATGAGTTACTCACATAGCACAATGCGTCATTTCGTGAATCTCGACAGTAGTAAAGAGCATTCGTTTTACAGTACCCAGGATTGTTAGGTTTCTAGAAAAATCATTATAACACAATTAAAAATTTTTTTGCACTTTAATGAAATTTTGTATAGCGAAAAAAAATTTGTTCATGTTGGAACTTACGGGTTTAAAAGGGTTTCTCATCGACTGTACGCCAAAAACGAACAGTACCATGAAGACGAATAAGAAATTCTTGACAGCCACTGTGAAAAAAATAATGAATTAGTGAAATAAAATTCGGAGGCGAACGAATATGATTTATAACATTTTCGGTATAAAGACTTACCCATTTTTTCTGCTTTGTATTTTGTCGCAACAAGTGATCGTGACTATAGTGGTCAAGAAAACTGATATTGGTCAGAGTCATGATCCCCTTTTTATACCGAAAATTCAGCATTTCTTTCCTTAATAAAATTTTCCTTCAGGCCAAGTGTAACTTTTCCTCCTATTTAATTTTGACAGACCGTGCATGGTCGAAAAGTATAGTATACACAATGCTTAATGACTTTCGGGTAATTAATATAGGGAAAAAATATTTTTAACCTAAAGATTGATTAGTCAACACTGCTTAAAGCCTGGAACGAATATTTTTCGAATACTATTCATCGAGTAACAATAAAGACTATGATAATGTATTTCGATAAAATATTAAAATTTTAAAATTTTGTCAATTTTTGTTGATTTTAATTTTTTTGTTAGAGCAAAACAATGCTGTTTTTCTGGCACTACGTTAGCTCTTTATATATCTACTCATAACCATATTTCATTTTGATTTTGGCTGCTTTAAAAAAATTGACCATTTTGGAATAAATTTGCTCATAAAAAAAACTCTACAGTTAAGGAGGTTCGATCGTTTCTTACGTGAAAATTATTTTTCAACTTCAACTTGAATTTTCAAGTACCGGAAGTGCATAATCAGCGCTGCCATATATGTATACATATCTTTCGAAATAAAATTATTGCAACGAGAGGGCGCCACGTATTGGACAATGTGTCACTGCGTCATCCCTACTCTCCCAGCAACTAAACGAACAAGAAGCAGTGAAACAAGATGGCCGTTCTCCAGAGGAAGTGAATCGCTCGCGTTCATCTTCCGAAAAATAATCTCGCTATAATTGTTGTTGGTGCGATAAAAATCTTTGAATAATTATTGCGAAACGTCCGGCATTATGAACGCGATTCCGGGATCGATCGCCTTCGATGAGTACGGCAGGCCGTTCATCATTCTTCGCGATCAAGACAAACAGAAGCGGCTTACCGGCAACGATGCGATCAAAGTGAGTTATCGGAACAAAATTACAATCTCTTTATTAATAACAACGTATATTTCTAATTAGCCCTAAAAGAGAGTTCAGTATCGTCACATTTTTTTTTTTTGCAATCAACACAACGATTTCCAGGTTTGATTTCTCTAATGAACGCTGGGTGTCGATTCGTATTTCTTTTTCTCGTGGGCGGCCACGTGAGTAATGGCGACGAACGGTTAGAATTTCGGGAATGAAAAAAGATATCGAATTTCGGACATTTCCAAATGAGCTTTTTATTGACATGAGTGAATAACGTCCGAAAAAAAGTGGTTTTTTTTTCTTCTTTCGTCGTTGCTCACTTATTTTTTTATCGCGAAGCATTCGTAGGTGTGTTTGCACGTGATGGAGGGGATTCCGGAGCTCGACTCCATTCGTATTATGCCCATAAAAGGAATTCCAGCGTGATTTTGGAAAATATTTATTTTCGTTTCCTCAACACTCAATTCATTCGTAATAATTACGAAAACAATTAAATCGAATTTTAGCTTTTTACAATAAAAAAGGAATCATTAAGAATAAATAATTGATAAATAAATTTACAGTCTCACATCTATGCAGCCCGGGCAATCGCGAACACTCTCAAGACGTCCCTGGGACCGAAAGGCCTTGACAAGTTGATGGTCAGCCCCGACGGTGACGTTATGGTGACCAACGATGGAGCGACGATTCTCAAGAACATGGACGTCGATCACGAGATAGCGAAGCTGATGGTTCAACTTTCGCAGTCTCAGGACGACGAGATCGGCGATGGTACAACGGGTGTCGTTGTTCTTGCCGGAGCTCTCATGGAGCAGGCCGAACGCTTGCTCGACAAGGGCATCCATCCCATCAGAATAGCTGATGGATTTGAGCTCGCTGCCCAATGCGCGACCAAACACTTGGACAGCATAGCCGAATCGTTTCCTGTGAATCCTAACGACTTGCAGCCTTTGATAAAAACTGCCATGACTACTCTAGGCTCAAAAATGTGAGATATCTAATTATTGTTTTTTTTTTTCTTTAAAGTAGTTCGATCATTAAGGTAGTTGTCCAGCAAAGGTCTCTGTATTTTGTGGGGGCACCAAAAAATAATAAAAATAGGTGGTTACTTTTTTTATAAAACGCATGATTATTTTATATGGATGTTTATTTACTTATTTATGCTATTGTAAAAGTCTTACATTGCGGATAATGTTGCCAAATATGATCTGCGATATGTAGCCAAAATTTCCACTAATCCTATTTTATTTTATTAGAAAGCTGGGTAAAAGGCCCATACTTTTTTTTTTAATTGCATATTTTTTAATGACCAACAAAATGAAAAGTTTTTATTTAGATCTGCAGTCTTTAACAACACAAAAACCCAAATAATTGTTCATAATTACCATTTTGAGCCATGTTTGCGTGTTGAAGCGCATATTTTCAATTAAATTTTTCTCGAAAATGACATCGACGACCCCCTTCAATTTTTTTTTCTAATAAATTAGATACTATACTCAATTAATTGATATACCCAATATAAAACCTTTCTGCAGAATTTCGCTTGGTTGGAGAACTACTTTAAAAATAATCATTTTATTTGACCTACTTTGATTTTGAAATAAAACTTCTTGAAGTAAAAAATTGGCAATTCAGAGTAAATAAAAATGTTATTTTGCTCTTTAGCATCAACAAATGTCACAAACAGATGGCCGAGATCGCTGTAAACGCTGTAATGGCCGTTGCAGATCTCGAGAAACGCGATGTTAACTTCGAACTCATCAAAATCGAGGGCAAAGTTGGCGGTCGTCTGGAAGATACGATGCTTGTCCGCGGTGTCGTCATCGACAAGGACTTCAGTCATCCACAAATGCCTAAGGTTCAATATTTTTTCTATTTTTTTAATCATTTTTTTCTACCAATTATTTTTTCGTTTGCAAAGAGAATTTCAGCCGGTGCTCACAATGCGTCGAACTGACCAGACACTTTGCTAAAACAAATTGCAGTAAAGATTTTACGTTTTGCCATTATTTTTCTTTTAAATCTGGCACAAATCGGAATTGCTACAAAAAGATTAAAATTTCTTCATTAATATTTTTGTATCTTAAGATAATCCTATCGCTGCAGACTAGTCACAAGTCATTTGCAACTAATTAACGTAATTTACGGAAAAGTAGAGATCATTATAAAAAATAGAAAGGAATAAGGAAATAAAGAAATAAGGACACTAGATTTGATGTATGTTTTTAATATTTCGTTTAGAAATTGGAAAACGTCAAACTGGCGATTCTCACCTGTCCGTTCGAGCCACCGAAGCCAAAAACGAAGCATAAGCTCGACGTTACCTCCGCCGAAGATTACAAAAAACTTCGCGAGTACGAGCGCGAAAAGTTTATTCAGATGGTCGACCAGGTCAAGTCGACTGGCGCTACCCTCGCGATCTGCCAATGGGGCTTCGACGACGAGGCGAATCACCTTCTGCTCCAGAAACAGCTGCCAGCTGTTAGGTGGGTCGGCGGACCGGAAATAGAGGTAATTCTTCCAACGATAAACATCTTTGTATTCCTAAATGTTGCCCAGTGATGACAAAGCGCAACCGAGGAAAGGTGAGACTTCGAGAAGTCGTTTGTCACGTTTTTCATTAGTCTGAAAAATACTTCCGGAGGTCGAATCTCCGTTGAACTTCCGGTAGGATTTCAAAGACTGAGAAAACGTATATCCGACTAATCGGAATTTCGCAGTGGTTCCAATGAGCAATGATTATGAGATCTGAGGGCATTAAGACAAGTTTTTTCAATATTCGGTTTAAATCGAGTCCACGAACAATTCCTGACCCGTTATTTTCGTTGTCAGCTTATCGCGATCGCAACCGGGGGCCGTATCGTTCCTCGCTTTGAAGAGCTCACTCCGGACAAGCTCGGCTATGCCGGCGTCGTGAAAGAACTTTCTTTCGGAACGACGAAAGATCGCATGCTTGTGATCGAAGAATGTAAAAACTCACGAGCGGTTACCATTTTCATCCGCGGTGGAAATAGAATGGTAAGTTTTGTCACACTTCAGTTTAAGAATTATAATTATAATTCTTGTAATATTATATTATAATATTAATTAAGAATTATAATTTTAATTTTATAATTATAATTATTAAGGTAGTTTGGTCGAATTAGGGTTTACCTTTAACATCATGTTTTGATTTTGCTGACTTTGCTTCAAATGTCTACCAAATTTCAAATCGATTTTCACGTAGTTTGGGAGTAATTAATAAATAATATAGCATTACTATTATAGCGCATAAGGCTCAGATGACACGCCAACTATCTAAATTTCAATTTATACCGAAAATTAATCGTTTAATGGCCAAAAATAAACTTACGGCTATAATTATTGACATCTTAAAAGGCTATTTATCAACGATTTCAGTTAATTTACCACAGGTTTTCTTTAAATTTTTATAATTAATCCAATTTTGCGGCGGCAGTACGTTAACTGTACTCTTCACTTCTCTACTCTTGACATTATTTTTTCGTATTTCATCTTGAATGTGGCTATTATAAAAAAAATTGACTATTTTGGAACAAATTAACTCAAAAAAAAATCTTCTGCAGTTTTAAAACGCCAAATTTAACTGAAAATATGGTCTTGAGTAAAGAAGTGAAGAGTAAAGTTAACGTACTGCCGAAGTTATTAGTGAAAATAACATGACGGTGCAATCGCGCGCGCTTTATTTGGATTTGATCGAGTGCAACGTACTGAAATCCTGATTCATAGATTACATTTTTTATTGCTTTTAATTATAATACTAAATATTTGCTTAACTTTAGTTTATCTAAAAGTTGCAAAAAACAATTTTTTCTTAATCTAAAGTCAAACATTTTTTAATGAAAAAAACAGCCTCTTCCAAGCATTGGTCGAAATGTCACATGGAATAACCCAGGGGTTATGTACGCTAATCAAATTCAGTCATTATTTCCGAGTATTAATTATTTACTTATTATTAAGAAGCCTAAAACAAGTTTATAATATTTTGCTATCAAACAATTAAATTTATCATAGCTTTTATATAATATAATTTTACGTTGGTAAAAATAAATTATAAATAAAATTTGATTTTTGTTCAACTCGACCGAACTACCTTAATTATAATTAAAAAAATTATTTCGACTAAATTTAATCAATGGGTAAAAAATTTTAATGACGAATTCAATTCTAGATCGTCGAAGAGGCGAAACGTTCGTTGCACGATGCCCTTTGCTCGGTCCGTAATCTCGTCACTGACGAGAGAATCGTCTACGGAGGCGGAGCTGCGGAAATCTCGTGCGCGCTCGCGTGCGCCGCTCACGCGGACAGCATCAGTTCTCTGGAGCAATACGCCTTCCGAGCATTCTCCGACGCCTTGGAAGCGATTCCGATGGCTCTGGCCGAAAATGCCGGGCTTTCCCCGGTCGACGCCCTCGCAGAGACGAAAGTTCTTCAGCTGTCGGAAAAGAATCCTGCCCTCGGAATCGACTGCATGAACCGCGGAACTTCGGACATGAGAGTCCAGAACGTCGTCGAGTCCCTGAAGAGCAAGACTCAGCAAATTCTCCTGGCGACTCAGCTCGTGAAAATGATTCTGAAGATCGACGATGTTCGATCTCCAGCCGACGCCGGTGACTACATGTAAGAAGTACGAAAAAAAAACAACGTGCTCCTTGCGAATATTTCACAAGTATTCGTTAATGAAATATTTTTTAAAAATCAAATTCTACAAAATATTTCACGAGCTCGCTACTGAAATATTTTTAAACAATGATTAAAAGAAGATATCATTTTCAATGTTGCTGCGCTTCGCCGTCGACGTTTGACGTTAACACCGTATTGACTAATTTCCCATTTACACATTTTTATTACGAAACACAACGAGCATCATCACGCGTCGCTGATACTTTGGTCATAATATGTAATTTATAAGGCATTAAAAAATATTGATTACGATACTACGGTGAGGAGTAATTTTTTTTTTCTTAACGGTCATTTATTACATCTCTTTAGGAACAAATAAGTTTGTCACATGGATTTTTCTAGGTTGACGCGGAAATAAATTATCTTTTCGCTTCTTGTAATCGAGACTCTTCGTGATTACACCTTTGTGTATTCATATATATATATTAATATATATTCGTATGTATTTTCTTCAATATTTCTATGGGACGTAATTGTACCCAGACATCGAGATCGCCATCACAGACTGTCTTCTGTGATTCTGGGAAGAATGGAATTTTATTTATTTTTTTCTCTTATTCGCTTTTAATGGCACGAAATCAGCTCTCTTTTTTTTTACATCGAACAAAATTCACATAACGTAACGGCAATATATATTTCACTTCCGGTTTGTCTCCTCCGGATCAACAATCCTGCTGGAACTATTTGTTTCCCTCAATCTTTTTTTTTTCTCCATGCAAGCTCTTTTGTGTAACAAAATATACTATCCCCGCTCTTCTCAACACTTTTTTTGTACACGTTTCTCGTCGCTCCTTATCTCGTCTCGTTTATGTAACAGCCGCGTAACCTCCATCGAACCGTCGAAACCAATCGCGTTAAATCATCGGGAGTCCTTTCACAGAATTAAATCTGACGCTGCACTTGATGAATAATGCAGTTTTGAAAAAGAATAATTATCGTAATCAATTGCATAACGATGGAATTGAATGGAGCGCAGATGCGATAATTTTTTTTCTATGAACGTCCGCTCGGACGCTATCTCTCAACGCCATTTTTTTTTCACTTTTTAATACAATTTATCAACTACGCATCAGGTACGCGCTGTACCTCACACGCAGGACTTTTAAATAATTTCTTATATATTATACATATCATCCTTCGATCGATTTCAACGTGTATATATGTAATTTATAATTTATCTATATAATTATTTATATATATTCTAAAAACTATATGCAACCACGAACGTTCTCAAAATCTCTCTCTAAATAAGACCGGAAGTCGCAGTTAGAGCCCTTCTCTTTCTTTCCAATATGGCGACAACTGGTAAAATTTAAGTACTGTGCAATTATTCGCACTCGTAAATGCAATTACTCGCGTTAAAAAAAATATACAAAACTGTGTGTGTAAGTGGTACAGATCCGAAAGATCGATAGGGAGAAACTCGTCCGAGGCTCCAAAGACGTATTTCTCGTTGAAAAATGGCTCTAAGTTAATTTCCTCTTCGTTGGAAAATAATCGATGAATTCCGGGGGTTTTGGACTCCGTTGTTTGGGTGCTCGTGTGGCTTGCCGGATTTATACCTTCTTGAGCATTGGCAGATGCAATACTTCCGGTACTTCGATGTCCTCCAGACGAATTTCCGATGGGTTGAAGGGGAATCTGACCGGGTACGAGTACTTGAGGTCCATGAGTAACTGGAAAGTTAACAAATGTGGTACAACGTTAATGAAATTATGCCACTAAAAGTTTTATTGAATAAAAATTTGAAACATTTTGAACGGCGACTATAACCAGAGTTTATATTTAAAAAATTTGTTTTTTTTAGGTTTCTGTTTAGATGCACAATTTTGATTTTGTCTGTTTTACATTGAGAAGTGGATTTTGAAGTTTTTGGTTAATAGTAGTGAGTGTCTGTTTGCCTTTTACAGTTTTACCAAAAGTTTTTCATGACACAGGGTCAAAAAATATTTTGAAAAATTGTCTAGTAAGTTTCAGTTTTATACGGAAAAATGATACGACGTTAAGTCTGTCATCGCATCAAAAAACATTGATAAAGTACAAAAAATATTCATTTTTGATATTTTTTTCTAGTTTTTTGCCTTTTTAGTGTATTACTAATTATTATTTTCGAATAAAAATGATTTGATACTAAAGTTAACATTTTTTATTTGTAATTTGCATTCTATAGGTACAATCAAATCCAAAGTTTTTATTCCAATTTATCTCGATATCATGTGGTTTTTGATCTTAAGTTTATTAAGAAAAGTTATTGCAGATTATTTCAAGAATAATATACTCAAAATTCAAGGTCATCCAAGGTGACCTGTACTGACTACGTATGTATGAAAATTAAAAACAATCATAATCTTAGGATTTTTTAAGCTAAAGGAAGCTTCTTTGAAGTACAATAAAGAGCTATACTAAAGTTTAAAAAGGTTCACCATCTAGAATTGAAGATATTTAGGATTGAAAATCACAATATTTAACAAGGGCTCTTATGGAAGAGTACCAAAAATTGGAATTTTTGACAATAAATATCTCGATTTTTATGGGGTGAATCCTCTTTAAAATTGATACACATATGCATCTCATATCAAAGAAGGTTTGTGAAAATTTTTAACGAATTCTCCAGAAAAAAAAACAATTTCACAGTTCCTTTAAAACAAATAATTAGCATTCAAGATTACATGAAACACTGTGCAACTTTAACCAGAAGTCGATCAAATTGCAAGAAAAGAGATAAAAAGAAAATGTGTTTCCTATAACTATATATCGTTCTCGATATTTCTACGAAAAAAACTAATCGTTGCCGATGTTTCTACGGAAATATTGATTGAATTTTCTCGTACCCTGTCTCTGAAATGATTCTGTCTCGAGTAGTCAAATCAGGTTCTAATTTTATATCACACTGTAGAAATCGATTAATATCTACACTATTCTTATGCTTTAAATCACTACTATTTGAACAAAAAAAAATGGATTGCCTTTATTGTTCGCGCATGAAAAACAGCTTGAAAAAAAGAAATAGATGTACTTTGATTTTGACCAGGCATACATTTTTTGAATAAAGTTAAGAAAGGAGTATTGAAAAATAGTAATAAGTTAAATATGAATGAAGTAAAAAAAACCTGTTCGTTGTTTTCTCTTCGTTCTTCAAGCTTTTCCTGAACTCTCCTGATGAAAGAGACTGGGACCCGTGACTCGAATTCGTCAGCGGGAGTGTAGAGGTTGAGAATCTTGACGATCTGGTTGGCGGAAAGTTTGTTGCACATCTCGCACACGGAGTTAACGTCCTCGTCGTTTTTGCGCGCTTGCAACAACTGGGCGGCTTGGACGATCGGCTGGAGGGCCTCGACGCTCGTGACGAGATGCTCGTCCCTCGCCCACTGCTCCAGGTGGCTCAGATTGTACCTGATCTGCATCCCCTTCGTCCAGTGGCAGAGCTCGTTCCTCAGCAGCAAATTGTTAAGCGCGCTCGCGCACATGAAATAGAACAACTGCTTGAAGAGCTGCATTATTATTTCGGTATCGACGCCGTGGAACTGAAGAGTTTTGTGCACCGCGCTGAGCTCGTCCAGGAGCTTGTCCAACTTCTGCTGAGTCGACTTTCGCTCCTCGCCGACGGAAGACGATCTTGTCCGTCCGGGCTCCTTTCCGGAATTCAAGCCTGATATCGCCTCGTGCTCCAGGAGAGCCGGCACCGTCAGGGCCTGGATTCTCTCCTTCAAATGCGTCACGATGTTGTTGAAAATCCAGAGCGAGACGTTGCTCAGAACCACTCGATACTCGCTCAGGTCGAAGTTTCGAAGACACTGCTCGTTCTGCCTCGGCGTATTCTCGATCTGGAACGGCTTGTCGCCTGAATATTGCTTCAGAGTGTGCAGCAATCGAAGATTGTTGCTCAGCCAGAGCACCGCCGAGTCGAAGTCCTCTCGCTTCTTTATCACTCGCTTCACCGAGTTCAGATAACCCGTTAGCAGCGATCGAACCTTGTCGTCGTCGTTTATGCAGTCCGTGTGACGAATGCACATGAAGAGTATGTACGCCGGAAGACCCGGAAGCAAGCCCAGAGCCACTCTCGGTTTCAAGTCTTAGAATATACCAAAATTAGAAATTAGTTTTTTTTTTCTTCGCAATTCAACAAATCAATCCTTCGTGTGTGCACTGCGTTTTTGAAGGAACAGTCAACATATCAAACTTTAATTACCCCGTCTAAAAAATCTAGATAGTAGGGACTAAAGGCCCGGATAGTTCATCTGCAAACGACAGCCAGTGCAAATCACTCCTTTTCCCTAAAAGGATCAGTACAACGCACATATGGCTTCAGTATTTTTGAAGGTAAATCAATGCAAATTTTTTTTTGTATTTTCTTGTAATTTTTCAGTTTTTCTTATAACCAAAATAAATATTTCTTAAAATTTGATGATGCTTTGAATATTTTGTGTAGACTCAAATCTCAAAAAACAAAACTTTTTTTTGTATATTTCATTTATAAGTTCGTTATTTTTTCATTAAAATATTCCCCACTTTCAGAAGCTTAAAAAATACTACTTTTTGGGGTCCACATCAAAGACCCTATATTTTTTTGAAAGCTCATAGCCTAAGCTACAAAAGCCTAAAACTATTTTTTCTTAATATTTCTTTAGGGTAGAGCTACACATTTTTTAACGAAATATCGTTTTTTCTGCTTTTTAAACTATTTTTCAATTTTTATGAATAACGATTTCAAACGTTTGACATTGGCAACTTTTGGGCCAGGTAGTACACACTTCAAAAAGTAATTCAAAATTTCTTCAGAATTTAAAAAATTCTGGAACACTTAAAAAAAATCGACTGTTCCCTAAAAGACCCAGTATATACATCGTGTATCGAAAAATATAGTGTACACACGAAGGGTTAATAAGCACTTTTGTTGCTCGTCTAATTATTTTTTTTTTCGAAATTTACCTATCACTAGATGTCTAATTATCACCGGTATGTCTTCCTTCTTGAATTCGAACATGCCTTCGTAGTCTCGCTCCTTCTTACGAATCGCCGGCATGTTGCTCTCGGACGAGCGACTCGACGTTGAAACTATTCCACAGTCATTGACAACATCGATGCTCTCGGGTACTGCGGAAAAATAGAATTTTTTAAAAATACTTTCGATATGTTGTTGTACATCATTTTTTTAAGGATGTATATGACTAAAAAGTTGCTAATTTTTTGAGTCTCAGTTTGACTATCAATTAGCAACTTGAGCATATTTTAAAAATAATTAAACATTTGTAAAAATTTTTAAACAATTAAAATAAAAAAAAACGTTAGTAAAACGTTTCGAAATGTTGGATATATAAGAATTTACTCACAAAAATCACATATTAAAAAATTTGTATTCAGTGTAAATTTACGAATTCTCCATAAGAAGCAATGTTAAATCTCAGCAACTTTGGAGTTTGATAACTCTTGAACCATTCAGTAAAACGATTTCAAATTTGGCACAACATTTTTTCATAACAAAATATCAAAAAATTATCAAATTATCATATTTTTCAAAAAATTGCAATTTTTAAATATAATTTTCTATACGTTTTCATGAAAAACTGAGAAAAATCGCAATGGGCAGTAAAAACGTAAAAATGTCTAATTATCGGATAATAAAATATGTACTTAGGTACCGGACGCTATAATTTATTTTTCAAAAATAGTAGATTATTCCATATCATAGAATATAGTAGAATCTACTTATGAAAACTAATTTAAAATGACCAAAACATAACAATATATTTCGATGAAGTGAAATATATTCAGATCTAGATCGTATATTTATTTATAGTTTTTTCGAAATCAATCTATTTTTAGGTCCAAAATACCCTTAAACAAAAGCAACCAGAACCTAATAATATACTTAGTTCTATAACTATAAAATTAAAACTGAATACAATTAATTTTTATTTTTGTTTCATATTTAGTTTTAGCTTTAGTTACAGATTTTTTTTTAGTTTTTATTTTATTATTATTTAGTTCTGTAACACTAATAAAATTTTCAGTCCTATTTGTTTACTGATTATCATTTATTGTCGTTCTCAGTAAATCAGTAAAAATACTAATTGTTAAATCAGTCGTAACGTTATATTTGTAAATATCACTGCAATTTTTCTTAGTGTACACCTGATGACGACACATTGCGAATTATTTTTATCAATATGAACAATACTTTTATGAATTTGGCATTTTTTTTCAGGGAGCACAAACTCACCCAAGCCCCTTTGCATCATGTGCATCATGTGGGGACGTTCACGACTATCCCGAGAATCTTCCATGTCAACTTTTGCAAGCGTAACAAGAGAACGATTTGCTCGTTAGATACGAAAAAAATTTTTTCCATTTACACATTGGAACCACGAAATTTAAATTATTTTTTAAACAACAAATTATACTCACGGCCAGCATCCTTCAATCTCTTCGCCAAAATCCTGCACTGTTTTTTGAACTTTCTGCACTCCTCCGCGATTTTGTCGAACCTCTCCTGCAGTTCCTGTAACGATAAAATAATATAATTTTTATGAAAGGAAATCTAAAAAAAGTGTTTTTATCGGAGTGGCAAAAAAAAACATTCATAAAATAATTTTACCAGGTTCTCAGAGGTTAATCTCGTTATTTCGTGTTGCATGTAAGCTTCGTTTTGAGTCTGAGGAGCTTTGCTCAAATTAATAGAGAGCAGCTTCTGCTGCTTGAAAATTTCCTCCTGCAGCCTGTCGATCTCGTTGCGCCACTCGTCCCTCTGGGCTCGCCAGCCTTTTTCCTTGCTCTGCAGCTCGTCCTCCAGTTGTCTTCAAAAAAAGTACAAACAATTTTTTTAATTTGTATTAAAAAAAAATCGTACGAACTAATGTCTCTAAAAATTGTTTTTCTCTTCAAACTATTCGATGGAGACGAAATAAATGAATAAAAATAATATAAACGAAATGAGTGAGTGAATAATAATATAATCTAAAGTAAAAAGTAAAGTAAAATAAAATGATTGTAATAATGAAATAAGAAAAGGGCAAAATCTGCTCAACTCACTCTCTCGAAGCTCTTCGTTTCGCTCTAAGTCTACTGTTTAAGTCGAATTGGCATGCACAAAGTGATAAAAAGAGAAATGGAATAAGAATATCATTCGGATTAGAAAAAACCGTGAGTCGTCTATTTTCGAGATTTGCACGATAGCATTGGATTTCAAAAAATTTTTAAATGAATTTTTCGTGCTTGAGAATCCCCCTCTCACCTGTTGATTTTCTTCTGAGCCTCGAAAGCGAGAACCAGTTCGCCATCCTCGTTCACGATGTCGACGTCGCGTCCGTAATTCGAGCCGAGACTCTTCATCCTTCTCGTGTGATCTGCCAGCACGCTGTGCAACTGTATACACTCCTCTCTCCTCCGTTCCAACTCCTCGTGCAAAGCGTCGAATTGTCCTGAGGACATAAAAACATGATAAATCATTATTCCAGCATAAATTTCATATTTATCGTTTTATAAAACAATTCTTTTTATTTTTTTAGAATTAATTAATAGCTCTCATTCGTTACCCATCAATTGATGCTGAGCAGCGTTCGAATCAGACTCCGCGACAGTTTTCCTCAATGATCCTAAATCCTTTTTCAACTGAGCGTTCTCCATTTCGAGTTCCTGAAGCTGAAAGTACAGTAACATGAGAAAAACGAACGAAAGTAGTTTAGTAGTAGTAGTCCTAAAACAAACTTAAAAAGTTAAATTAAAGTTAATTTAATAAATTTAAAATTATTTAAAGTTTATTTTCATTGATTAAATTTTAATTTTTATTAATTAAAGTTAATTTTTAGATAAAATTAAATAAAATAAGGTAACTGAATGTACATTGAGAGAAAAAAGAACAGTATATTTAAACATAAAGTGACAATTATGCTAACTGTGTTAGAATTAAATATATATTAATATATATTAGAATTAAATATATAATAGATATAGTCAGTCAGTGTTATGTAGTAAAATCAAGCATTTTTTTTTCTCAGCGTAAATAGTACGAAGTAAAAATGAATAAATGAAAAAAAAGCGTACTCTGAAGCTGTCCTGCGTCCTTGTAGACTCCTCGGGACTGTCCCGTTCGAGATTCTCGACCATCCTGACGAGTCTGCCGTTGGCCTTCTCGACGTCCTTGAGCTTTTGCTGAAGCTTGAGAACGAGGCCGACGTCGACCGGTAGGGGTTGCAGAGGCCCGTTAGTCTCCGGGGGGGATTTACCAGCGGACTGGACCTCGCCGTCCGGAGGGCTGTCCGAGCGTTGTTGGTTCCAGTCGATCGTCTCGACCCTCGAGTACGGGGTCGAGGAGGAGGCGGTCGAGCGTACCGAGCCGTAGCCAAAGTCGATGTTGTGATCATCCGCCGGAAGCTCGCCCGGAGCGATTTGGCCGCTTCCGCTCGAGGCGTTGCTCAACGAGCGCGAGTGCCCGGGCACGAGGAGCGCCAATTTTTTCTCCAGAGCCTCCGCGTGTTCCTCCAGCTCGTGATAATCCTTGAGCAGCCTCTGATAGGCTCCCCGGTCCTGGTCCTGCTCCAGCATGAGCAAATCTTTCTCCTGCTCCAAACGATTCTTCAGAATCTCCTCCGCGCCCCGCTTGTCCACCGTCAGCCTCTCGCTCGCCACCGACAGCTCCTTCCGCAATCGCTCGTTCTCCTCTCGCAGCTTCGCCATTTCCTCCTCCTTCGCCTTCTCTCGCCTCTCCTGCTCGTTCACCAGATCCATCTTCTCGTCCCTCTCCTTCTTCAGAGCTTCCCTCATCGTCTCGAGCTCTCGCTCCCGCTCCATCACCAGCCCGTTCAGCCTCTTGTTCTCCGACTCCACCGACTTCAACCCTTCCAGCTTCGACTTTAGCTCCACCACCTCATTCTGAACCACCCTCAGATGTTGGTTCTCCTTCATCTGTGTTCAATTTTATTATTTATTTTCACCAAATATTTTCCATTTTTCCATACACTCGTAAGGTAAACGTCCCAATAGTTGGACAATTTTCGGTATATTATTTTTTATATTTTAATTATTTTTTTATCAATAGAATCGTATGGATTTTTTTTCCATTTTCTGTCCCTGTACAATTGGAACATTCTACATATTCAATATTTATAACACGTGTTCTTATGGGAGTGAAACCTCTTGAAATTTAATATACAATTGTATATTGTATCAAAGAAGGTTTTGGCAAATTTTTAACAAAATATTAAAAAAAAACGATTGTTTGATAGAACTACCTTAAGGCAACGTTGGGAAAAACGAAGAAACTGGCTCAAAAATATAGCTGTAATGAAAAAAATTGGGTATAAACTCACGATCTCGTTTATCCTGTGCTGCATCGAGATAATCTTCATCTCGAGGCCCTTGTTCAGGCTCTTAACGTGTTCGACGCTTCGAGCCTCGGCTTTGAGCCTCCGGAAGAGTTTTTTCGCCAGGTACTTCCTGACGCAGCACTGGACGATGATGATGTTGCGAATTCTCTTGCGACATGCGCGTCGAACGAGGTACCCCCTGGCGAATCTTTGGATAGTCATGATCGCCCTGTTGTCCCTCATCGTCTGATATCGCTGTCTGGCGAGGACGCCACGTCCGTACGTCTGTAGACCAATGACGGTGCGTTTTACGCGGAGGAAGCGATTTCTTCCGAGCCAGCCCCTGATGCGAGCCTGAATCTTTATCGCGGCCCTCTCGCGACGAATCCCCTGAGCTTTCCTCCTCGCGAGACATCCCCTCGCGTGTCTCTGAAGCCCGAGGACCGAGCGCCGAATTTTTCGATATCGCATCCGGCAGATCAGGCCTCGGACCATTTTCTGGATAACGACGCACGCGTCCCGTTGCTTATCGCTACGAAGCTTTTCCAGGTAGGCGACCTGGCCCGCCCTGAACAGGACCTTCGTCTTCCCGAACTTGAACTTGTCCTGGTCCTTTATGTAATTCGCCAATATTCGGCGACACGTCTCGCGCAGGTCGTCCCTTCGGATCTCCTTGAATTTGCACAGGCAACGGAAACGCTGGAAAAACTCGGCGTACGTTCGCTGCGTCGGAAATCCGGCCGCCGAGATTCTTATCGTTTCCAGCACCCCGCAGGCTCGGAGCTGCTGGACCGCTCGGGTCGGATTGTACTCGAACGATTCTTTCGTGTCGTTCGGCTTTATGCAACGCACGTAGTGCGGCGTCGTCGCGTTCAACGTCGACATCAGCATGTTCAACGAATCGCGAAATTGCGAACCGACCTTTAAACAAATGTTTACAATTTTTGCTTTTTTTTTATCACTTCCACCTGTATGTATTCAAAGTTCAATGTTTTAACCCCCACTCTATGTATGTTTGTAACTGACTCTTTGAAACTTGATTTTCACCCACTTTAAACGATCAGATTCAATCAAAACTTCGCATACTTATCAAGGACCGACGACAATACAATAATTTGATAAGTTCATCTTATTATCCTGAACAGGATCACCAGGATTAAAATTTATAGTTTAACAAAAAAAACACGCTTTTACGGTAAATCGAACTAAAAAGTAAAAAATAAATTATAGTTAAAAAAAAATAAAAAAACACGCTTTAATGGTTGATCAAACTAAAAAGTGAGAAATAATTTTTAATGTAAGAATATTAATATTATTGTGAAAAAACCGTACATAACTACTGATATATCGAGTACACCCCACGCTTTTTTCACAATAATATTAATATTCTCGGTTATTATTTTATTCTTATATTAAGAATTATGATCTTTGAATTTTATCGAAACATCAATAATTTAATAATTGATCTAATCTACCCCGAAAATGAATATTATTATAACTATAAAAATCATGTCAGCCTTTTTTCACTTACCGTCTTTTTGTTCTGTTTCGGAGTATTGATCAATGGTTTTTGCGCCGAAATTTTGATCTTCGCGTTCGGCACTGATAGCTTTGGATCCTCATCGGAGAATAATTTATTCAACAGCGTGTTCTGCGAGAAAACATTGATTTTAGAAAAAATATTAAAAAATTATTGGAAAGCTTTATCATAGATAAGAATTTCGTTACATTTCCGCTTCTGAGGACTTCGATCTGCTCCTCCATCACCGTGTCACGATTTTTTTCGAGGAATCCCGTAGTCTGGTACTCGACCAGGTCGGCGAAGTGATGAATGAGAAAAGCGCAGTCCCCGAATCGCGGTTTCTCAAAGTGTTTCGATTTTATGCACTTAGCGTACAGCTTTTCTGCCCACGAAGAATCCGATCCTTTTGGCATCTGTCAAATTATTTAAAGCTATTAATTTTTTTAAATTGTTAAAAAATTGTACATTTTATATTTAAAAATACTATATGTTTTATCAGCAATTTTTTTCGATTATTGCTACCGCTACTTTTGAGTTGTATTACAATTTAAAAAAAAACAAGATTTTTGTTGAAAAAACAGCAATTTCAGTTATGAAAATGATTGAATTGCTGTATTTTATATGAAAAATTTACAAAATATTCAAACTGTTATCACAGCACGGTAAAACATGGTGACTTTTCAAATATATACTGACTGGGTTTTACGAATTTAACGTAAAGAATTTACTTTTTGCTGAAATTTTGTTTGTCCCATATATTCTTAAATTGTTGACACAGTCGTACTTTTTTATATAAAATACTCTTGGTATAGAAAAAAAAGCGTAGAAATGATGTAAAAAAATGAAATTTTACCCGACACTCTTCGTCAAGAAGATCGAGAATCCCGAGTTTAGTTTCGATGAGATCGATGCATGGTTGATTGTCGTAAAAATCAATGAAAGTCCACTCGATTTCTTCCTTGAGATATTCTTCCTGTTCGAGCTTGAAAACGTGCTGATTGAACTGTTGCTGGAGCTTCTCGTTCGCGTAATTGATGCAAAATTGCTCGAACGAGTTTATCTCGAAAGTCTCGAAACCGTAGATATCGAGGACTCCGATGAAGCACTGGGATTTGCTCTTGGTCTGCAGAGAATTGTTTATCCCAGCGACGATAAAATTGAAGAGCTCCGCGTAGATGTGCTTCGCCAGGGCGTCCCGGGCACCGAAGGCTTGCTCGACGTTCATCGGCTTGAGAATCACGTCCCTCATCGACACGATTTTTCTGTGGCACAGCCATTTTCTCATCGCTTTCACATCGATGCCCAAAAGATTCGCGAAAATTCGCAAATGCTTATCGGACGACTATATAAATAATTTGTTACAATTAATTTTTTAGCAAAAAAATTCTACATGCAATTATTCTACTTTTTAATGAAAAATGTTTTATATTTTTTTTTGCTTAAGATTCACTTGAAATTTGGAATATATCTTGAAAAATACATTCTCATACATACATTCTCTATGGAAGTACATAGAATTTTTTTTATATTGCATAGTTCATTTGTTATTAACAATTATTTGATGATTTTTTTAGACAAATTTGTCACTTTGCACTTTAGAAGTGCGCCATTTTTCCAAAAATCATTCTATTGAAAAAATCCTACATTCTTCAATAGCAATTATTATGTTATATACAATCGAAAAAAAAATCGGCGTTTCATTATAATTAAAAAATTAAAAGAACTATTTATTTGTCCGGTCATGGACCCTATAAAATCGGAGAAATCATGAAAAAAGCGCTGCACAGCCGCCATTTTGAAATTAATCGCTTCAAAAAAAAAATTTTATACACTCACTGATATGTATAAGAAACACCCTTTTTTGTAATCTCGATTTATTTTGTAATATTTCTGAAAAAGAATCCGCAAAAAGCCTATTTTTTGGGCCTCTAGAGTGGCTTACCCCCTTAAAAATCGTAAAATTATTTTATTTTCGTAATAACGAAAAATCAACTAAAAATGACTCACGGATATGTAACTCGCTTCCGGATCGTTTCCTTCCGAATGTTGTGTATCGGAACTGGTGATATAAACGTTACCGAGATGAAGAATGGCAGCGAGAATTTTGAAGAGATCGTCCTGCTGCCTGGCTGCGAATCCGAGCCTGTTGAACGCAGCCATCGTCTCCTCGAAGCACTCGACATCGTCCACGCCCTTGATCACAGAACTGCTTCCCTGATTGAGGTAGTAAAAATTGTCCTTGTTTTCCAGACACAATTCTTTAAAACAGTTCTGTTTCCTGCTCTCGTAATACTTCGCCGCGGAGCACATTTGATAGAAAATGTGATAATTTCGCTCGTCGTTGGTCTGAAACAAAAAATACAATTAGACTAATAAAATTTTACGTTTTTTTAACGTTCAATAAAATAATGATGCGAATTAAGTATAAATAACTTAATTTTCTTAATTAAAAAAAAAATTAAATTGATATTATTAAATTTTCGTACTTGGAAGACGACTCTCGATTTTTCCAGAAGATACGTTCTCATGCTAGCTCCGATGAGATGATAATTTTTGTTGAAGTGTATCTCGATGAACTTGCCGAACCTCGACGAGTTGTCGTTTCTCGTTGTCTTGGCGTTGCCAAAGGCTTCCATCAGCGGCGACGAGGCGAGCACTTTTTTCTCAACCTGCGTCTCGGTCGATGAGCCACCCACCGTCGCGAAATATCGCATAGCATACTTCGCCGATACGGTTTTACCCGCTCCCGACTCGCCGGAGACGATAATTGACTGATCGTGACTTTCTCTGAAAGATTAAGTAAAAAATTGTAACTATTATTTATTTATTTAGATTAAATTGTTTGATTCATAATTATAACACATTTAAGAGTTTTTTTATGTTTAGAAAAGTACGGAAACTAAAATACTAAACAATATTTTTATTTAAAAAAAATAAACTAAGGAGTTTGAAGTCACTTAATTTTTTCGTTTGATAACTCTGAAACCGCCTAGAGAATCATTTTCACATTTATTACAAATTTTTTTTATGTATTTTGAAATGAACTTTTGATTTTCCAGATCACTCTAATTTTTAGTTTGATAACTCTAAAACTGTTTAGTAATTTATTTTTAAATCTCATACAATATATTATCACACATTTCGAAATAGTATTTTTTAAATGCAGTCAGTTGTTATCTATTTTCTAAGCACTATCATTTTTGGTTTAATAATAACTGAAATGGTTTGGTGAACCATTTTCAAATTTAATACAAAAATGTTTCATGTTTATTCTGAATAACATTTAAAAATATAGCCGCACTTGTCGTCGGTTTTTCAGAACACTCCAATTTTTTGTCTGATAATTCTGAAATCATTGAATGTATCAATTTCATATTTGAAAAATATTTTGATAAACATGTATTGATATTTGCTTCTGTTTTTTTCAAATTACTTTAATTAATTAAGAAATTTTTATTACAAGATGATTAGATTTCTATGTTTTGTATTTAAAGAATCTTCAAATTTTTTCAAATTGTTGTCAAAGTACGAAAAAACAGCAATTAAAAAAATTATTTTAAAAAATCGTAAAATAAATTAAAATATGAAAAAAATGAGAAATGATTTGAATACAAACCTTTCGAGTTTCGTATAAGCTTCCTCGGCGACCGCAAAAATGTGGGGCTCGAGGTCGCCCATCGCCTGTCCTCGGTAGGCCCATATCGTGTCGTTTCCATAAATCGGCAATTCGTCGTAAGGATTGAAAGCGACGAGGACAATGCCGCAGTAGGTGTAGATGGAGTGTCTTTGGAACCTTATCTGAAGATTGTAAAGAACAGCGGGCTCGTGAAGAAAGGACAGCGATGTGAGATTGTTTTCGCCGAGGAGAATGTCCGGATTCCTCAGAGGCGGAAGATCCGTGTCCGATTTTATTTCCAGGGTCTTCTTCTCCCGTGACTCGTCCGTCTGCACCGTCAGGCTCGCCTGGTTCGCCTTGTAATCCTCCAGGAGCACCGCACCCTCCCATATTTTCGACGGATGTGGAATCCATACTTTCGAGCCCTGATAAACCATTTTTTATCCATTTTCAACACTTTGCATTAATTTTCATTGTTTAAAAAATTATATTTTATTTATTAACTAGCAGGTTATCCCTAGGATCCTACACAAGGGCTCCCCAAATCCCAGAATATTTTTACGAAATTTCGAAAATTTTGCTTTTTTAATTGCATTTTCTATATGGTAATAATTAAGTATGAGATATTTTTCTAGAACTTTTTCTAGAACTCTAGAACAAACAGACACAATTTCTCTATATGGCCTTATTTATGGATAGATAATAATGCACAATTTTTGTTTTTTATGATTTTCCAAAATTTAGAAACATTGTTGGAGACATTGTTTTCGATATAGGCATAGATCTAGACTCTCCAATACCCCTAACGATGAAATTTTAATCATAGCTCAACAATAACTAGTAATGACTTTTATTGTTCCAAATATATAATTTATTGGGAAAATGATAATCTATGCAGTGTTGCTATAATTATTCTATCGTGATAATTCCGATGCTCCCTGAGGTGAAATTGTTTTTGTGCAACGTTCATTATTTCCAGAGAAATAACGAGAACAAGAAATAGTTCAATCGCGTTGTATTACGATAAATTGAATAAATACTATTATGATAATTGTAATGATTTTATCACAGTGCGTGACGTTTTTGATCGTTGGAGACAACGAGGACAAAGGAGTTAATAAAAAAATGGACAATGCGAGGCCAGTGCTGCTCTGACTCCGGGTAACGGTACCAATTGTATAAACGAAACGCAGAGGAATATACGGGATGTAGAAAAAAGAAAAGAAAGGAGTCTCGACACGTGTCGTCGTCGTACGGTCAATGGCGAATGCAGGTCACGATCTCGATCAAAGACCTCTCAACTTTTTCAAAATTTCTTTTTTCTCAAGATTCAATCTCGAATATCCTTTTTAAGAGCTCTTTTCGAATTCTATATATATATTTTTTAAATTACTTTAATTACGGGGTTGTCGAATCTAGAATCTTCTGGAAGTACAGACAAACGTTTTTATGAATAAACTTGATAAATAGACAGAAAAAAGTAAGTGTGGTACAAAAAAATGAATAATAAAATGAATAATTAGAGAAGTTACCGAGAAAAATTATTAAAATTATAAACAGTAAACAAATTGAGATGAAAATATGAATAAGCAACAATGAATAGTGATTAAGTAAAAACAAGAAACAAACGAGACAAACTCGTCCCCTTACGTAAAACAATTTTATTTTTCGCAAGCAACAACGATGCCGTAACGTTCGCATAATCGAAAAATTAACGTTTCATCAATCGCGCGTGCGCAAGTCTGATTTTTTAAGCGTTGTTTTCTTATTCTCTCTTCGGGATGCAACGGAGTTTTTGTTACATAATGAACATTTTTATTTATGCGAAAATCGTGACAAACCTCCGGTGTCGCCTTTTAATTAATGACACGGCTATTTAACGCCAGGACGCGATCCACCGCGCTCAATTGAATTTATCGCGATTCTGGCGCGCAACGAACCTCATCGGCACGAGTTTACATTTTGTTTGAATTAAAACCAACAAAATCAACGGTTTTTAACAAAATTGCACGATCGTTCAGAATCCCGTGAAAAATTGAATGAAATTCGAATATTATATTATACTGAGGGAAAAGTTTGGTTGAATCAACTAAACGGGCGGACACGGAGGACGAACGAAATATTTAGTTTATTTTTCACGATATTTTTTAAATTCAATATATAGACGTAGAAATAAAAATTTAGTTGAATTATAAATAAATGTGAGGTTCACCCGTAACCCGTGATGGTATTTTCGGCATCTTAAAATCCCATGAACCTGAATCGTTTTTTTCGCTTTACACAATTATTATTGAAAAAAAATCTGAAAAAATCATGGTTAATCTTTAGAATATATTTTCCAAGGGAAAATAGTTTTCGGTTTTTTTATTATTATTATTTTTTAATACTTTTTTTCATCGAATATTTAACAGAAATTTCGGAATGAAAATTTGGGCCAAAATGACCCAGGTTCACGAATTGAGGGTTAAATATGTATAATTGTTTAAGGGTGTTGAGTTCGTAGAGTAAAAACTCAAAAGTTTGGCAACGTTTTTCTCTCATACGAAGTCATAGGCATAGTTCTATCAAAAAATCGTGTTCTTAGGATTTCGTTAAAAATTGCAAAAACCTTCTTTGATACAATGTGCAATTGTATATTAAGATATAGTTCTCCAGCCAAACGAAAGTAAAATATTTATATTGAGTATATAAGTAAATTGAGTAGTTCCTAATTTATTAGAAAAAAAATCGAGGGGGGTCGCCGATGTCATTTTCGAGAAAAATTTAATTGAAAATATGTGCTTTTTAACACGCAACATGGCCCAAGATAGTAATTATGTACAATTATTTGTGTTTTTGTGTTGTTAAAGACTGCAAAGCTAAATTAAAAACCTCTAACTTTGTTGATCATTAAAAAATATGCAATTTAAGAAAAAAGTATGGCCCTTTTACCTAGCTTTCTAATAAAATAAAATAGGATTAGTGGAAATTTTGCCTACATATCGCAGATATCCATATATCGTTTCTTCAAATATTTGGCAATATCATAAATAAGTAAATGTATAATAATCATGCGTTTTATAAAAAAATGAACCACTTATTTTTATAATTTTCTGGTGCCACTCTGGTGCCCCCCAAAAAAAAGAAAAACACATTTAAAATTCAATGTCCCCCAATGACAAGTTTACTCTCTATGTGATTGCACAAAAAAATGATGATTTTTTTTTAAATTAAATGAAGCTTTCTTAACACTATATAAAAATCAGTGAAAAATTTTACTTAAATTAGGAAGCTCGTTAACTTGTAACACATGCTCTTATGGGAAGGTACGAAAAATAACCATTCTTAATAAATAATTAACACCTTAATGAGGAGCTTTTTAATCGTCGTGAAATTTTTACACAATCTTTTAGAGATTGTTACTTAATATTATGTAAAATTTTCAAAAATTTTTCATTTTCATTTTTGAACAAATCCTTAAATTTAGTTGATTCAATCAAAATTTTTTTTTCAGTGACGATGGAATTTTGGAAAAAATGCTTATTCGGTCTGGTTGGAGTTGTCGCTCCGAACATTTTTGCAGCGGACGAAGACGTCGGCGACGAGTCGCGCGAAAAGTGGTCGCTCGACAGCCGTACATTCGACCAGTTATTCTACCTGCAAGACCCCGTCCATTATCGCTTATCTCGATTATTTTCTTTTCTCTCTCTCTCCGCGACTCGATTCCACTTCGCGTAGCGGATCGTGCCAATCTCGGATTCGGCGAGCGATCCGAGGAACGAGCCTAAAATTCCATTTCCGATTTATTTTTCCATCAACGCATTTTCAGGGCACGATTTTTTCAAGAAAATTTTCTTCCTCGCTCAACTCCCGAGTGTGTGTCGTGTGAAAAAAAAGGATTACGCAAATCTCGTACGACTCATGCTCGCGTGAAGATCCGAACGAGAAATTCCCGCGTCAGGTAAATCGTGGGCGATAAAAGCGTCGCGCGTGTTTTCAGAATTTTTGTTTTCGTCGTCGCGCACACTCGAGATCTTTCGTAACGAGACGAATCGCGAAAATATTTATTCGTTTGCTAATGATATTTCATTTGATGACGATTATTTTACGAAAACGTAGCAGCGACGATTTTTCAACAAGTGAAATTTTTTTCCAATTACGCAACTCGCGCGGACGAGAATTTCTTTTCATCCGCAAATTCGCGATAAAAATCAGCGCTCTTCGTTTTTTCTCACGGACGCCCGTTTGTCTGTTAATGCGAGAAAACACGAGAGAAATTTTTTTTTTTAATAATCGTCAGCTTTGAATAGTATTTGAAAAAGACTGTACGAGGAGAACTGTTTTTTTTTGTTCTCTATCGAAGCGAAGTTTCATTGAATCAACGAATCCCGCTTGGTTAGTTTTTCCGGTCAGAGTCATTTTATTATTTTGTTTTATTTTCATTCATTCTTGCATTCGTCTCAATTCCAGTGCGAGCATTTCTGTATACACCGCGGGCAGGATAATGATTCCTCTTTTCTTTCCTTTTCCTTCTCTCCGCTTCGCCGTGTAATATACGAGCTGGGCATTCCCGAAGAAATATTTTTCCCATGCTTTCTAGACGATAGTCCAGGCTGCCTCGCAGGCTAGCGGCAATTATCGTCGTTGCGCTGTGTATTTGGAAAGAATAAAAAAAAATTACGTCTGTGCGCAGCCGACGTTTCATTCCCATGATGCGAGCCCTTTGTGAGAAAATTTATTCACGTTTTATTTTTTCTCCGTATCATTTTAAACAAAGCAAAGAACAAAATGAGCTAAAAGTTGAGACAGAGACCAATTTTATTTTTATTTCAAGATATTTTTTTTCACGATTTGAAGTTTGAAAAAAATATCTTGTTCGACCAGCACTGCACGTCTCGGACCTGTTGATAGCTCGTTCGATGACTTATTTCGCGATATACATATTTATTGCGAGAAACCTGAAGAGCAGAACGCTTGACTGCAGAACTAAATTGTTGGTCGCGCGGATCGTCAAAGCGTGTCTCACGTAACGAAAGAAACATGGGAAATTCTTCGTGACAATGATTCCGAGACCGGATTCAATCGCAAATTTTCCACACACGATGAGAACGCCAATTATTTCGTGGGCAGAGCACGGATTTCCAAACGAAACGAATCCGTCATCAAAGAATCCATTTTTTTTCTTTCATAATTGCAATAAGTGTGAACTTTTGTGATTTGGGCATTTCTATATATTCATTTTTAAGGATGTTGAGGTCGTACAACAGAAATCAAAAATTTGACAACGTTTTCCTCCCAAAGTCGGTTGAGAGAAAAATTTATTATGAAAAGTTGCTGCAAATAAACTGAAGTAAAATATATTTGAAATTAAAAGGTCATTCAATGAAAAGTCTACCCTCTAGGTATAACTGCACAAAAAAATGATTCAATTCTTTTGAAAAATAGTTTAAGTATTGAAATATTTAAATATTGATTGCATACAAAATTGCAACTTAAAACACGTATTCTTATATGGGAAGGTACAGAAAATAGCAATTTTTAATAATTAAGGATGTTGTGTTTAAAAACGAAAATAATGCAAAATTTTTGATAATTTTATATAATTTATAAGTAACATCTCTAGGTTCTGTAAAAATTTCACGACTATTAAAAAGCTCCTCATTAAGATATTAATTGTTAAGAATGGTTATTTTTTGTACTTTTCCATAAAAACACGTGTTAAAAGTTGCAATTTTGTATATAATAAATATCACAGTAACGAGCTCCCTAATTTGAGTGAAATTTTGCACTGATCTTTGTATGGCGTTAAAGAAGCTACATCTAATTTTTCAAAAAAAAATTTTTTGTACAATCACATAGAGAATATACTTGTCATTGAATGACTTTGAATTTTAAATGTGTTTTTGGTAATTGTCTGGAAACGCGGCTCATCGTCGGGAGGAAAGAGGGAATTGTTTTTTTGCCTGAAATCGTGTAAGTTTTGTATAAATATGTAAATTAGTTCGGGGGAGGCAATAAAAAATAATTATTATTTGCAGCAACTTTTCTTAATAAATTATTACTCCCAAACGACTTCATATGGGAGAAAAATGTTGTCAAACTTTTGATTTTTCGCTCAAGGGACTCAAAATGCACCCTTAATATCTCAATGAGGAGCTTCTGAAATTTTTGCATGATATTTTAAAGATCTCATTTAATATTATATAAAAGTTTTAATAATTTATCATCATTTTCGATTTTGAACACAACATTCTTAAATACTCAGAGTCGTGGATTTGGGAAATTGAGTCGCAAAAAAAGAAGAATATAAATGGCTTAGCCGTTTCTTGTGGAATAATAATGTATCGTCACTCGTTGAGGGAGAGCCCTCGCGAAAAGTTTTCTCGCTGCGTTTTCTCTCGTGTCCATGCTTTGCCAACCGAGCGAAGATCTAAGGTTTCCCCCTGTCGCTGTCTCCCCATTTTCAGCCCTCGTCAACGTCCGTCCGACTCAACTCGCTAAACTCTTACATGCCCTTCTAATGAACGTTTCCAATAATATATATTTTTGGTTTTTTCCTACTCGACGACTTTTTCTCATTTTGAAAAAAAAACTCGTTCCGCATCATTACTTTATTTTTAAAAAAATTATCTTAGGAAAAAAATTAATTTTAATATAATATTTCGATTTTATCGGCAAATACATAAATTAGCTGCTTTTCGATTTTTAAGAAAAAAATAAATTTCTTCATCAGTAATATGGTTACTATTATTTATGTTTGATTGACATTTTTTATCAATAGTTTATCAATGATAATAGTAGTAAAAATATTTCAGGTGCCAAAATGGAGAGAAGTAAAGTTAAACTGTATATTTTTTATTTCTTTAGATTAAAAAATATATATATGTAATACTCGTGGATTAAAAAAATGTGTTTTTATAACGATTTGAAAAATGTTCATTCATTCTTTCGTAGTTTACGATTGCAATGAGGAAGCATCGGATTGCTGTAGAAAAGTGAATTATTTTTTAGAGAGAAGTGCGAAGAGCGTGCGAGGAGAAACGATGACAGACAACCAGGAATAATGATACGGCTGATATCTTATCAGAGGCACCGCCACAGGCCTTGCTCGAGCGATGAGTCAACGTTACGAAAACATGCATGTATCACAATTAGCACACGTTTTTTGTCGTTCGTTAGGACCGGGATTCGTTTCCCCGTATCACGAATTCTTGTTCCATTTTTCGCTGAGATTCTGATTTTATTTAAATAGCTCATTCTGTCCCTTCTTGCACTTTTCTCAAACAATAGAAAATAATTAGAATACTTCATTTACTACTGAAATAATACATATAATTTATTTTGGTATTAATAATATTTTAAGAAACAAAAACCAAATACGGTTATACTTTACTAAAAAATTTTTTTACATTTTCAAAATTTTAAAAATTAAATACTCCGTTTATTCTTTACTAATAAATGTATTTCTAAATGTATACAGATTTCAGATAAATAATTCAACATATAAAAGAATTCAGAAAGAAATATCGTTTTGTAAAAAACAGACTTTTTAAAATATAAAAATGACATTTTGAGATATAAAATCCAAATACGTTTATCCTTTATAAAAAAAATGAAATGTTTTAGGAAAATTTTTTTTAAATATAATATTTTGTTTATTTATTACTAAAAAAAAATATTTCAAAATGTATGAAAATATAGAGTTGAAAAAAATTACGTATAAGCGAATCGAAAAGTTATTTCGGCTCTAAAAAAAGTTTTTTTTTCTCATATAAAAAATGATGTTTCGTGTAGTAAATCCTTGAGTATTGATTTCAGGCTGCTCCGAGATACTCGAATTTGCCGTGAGCAAGTGTATACGTTCTTGTGAGCATCAGCATAGGGGGATCGGGAAGAGGACAGAGGAAAGAGCGTTTGGCTCGAGGGGCCTCGAGCTCGCATCCAATGGGGTCAAGTTTTCCCAACGCGGTAAAGACGCAGCGTAATGACTACGTACGTACCTACGTACGGTAAATTTTTTTCTCCCTCTTTTTGTCGCAGCGTCTGAGCCGAAAATTCATGACACGCAACTTCGCGACCATCGGTTTACGGTAAATTCTTCGATTCGCTGTATAGAAAAAAAAGTCCATTTTTTTTTGTCGCTACCATTCAATTCAAAATCCACAAACGAACGAACGAACAAGAGTGTAAAATCCGAAAAGAAAAAAACATTCAAGAATAAAGGTTTCACTTCAAAACGAATAAATAATTTCGTGAGACGTATTAAATTATTATTATTAAAGTAAATAATATATAATGTGAAAAATGTGGTTCGAGCAAAAATAACGATAAATCGTGTATTATCTCGAAATGAATCGTTCATCGAAAAATAAAAAATAAAAATGCTCGAGGAGATAAAACGAAAAGTGCGAGTAAGAAGGAAAGTGCTCCGAGGCGAGAATTTGGTCGGAATTCTCGGGAGAGCGCCTTGCTCTCCGCCGTGGTTTTCTCGCTCACTTTTTTTTCATGGCCGATCCGAAAAAACCGGAGGAAAGAGAAAGAGAAAGGGTTCGATGACTGAGCGCTCTTTTTCTCTCTTTTCTTCATCCCGGAACTCAAAGAATCTCTCACGGTACACGGCGACGCATACGGAGACTCCGGAGTCCTCCAGGTAAGAGCACGAGGCGACTCGCAGCCTCTCGCTAACTTTTGCCAGCCACGACCGCGCGCTCGCCTCTCGCCATTGACGAGACAAAACATTTTTTCCGCTTCATTACGTTTCGAAACGTTCGAAAGAAATTTCTGCGAATAATTTTGTCACGCCTGCGGCCCAATTTTTGTAACGAAAATGTATGTGTGTGTGTGTGTTTTTTTTTCTCAAAATTTGGATCCGCATGCTCGTCGGCGTTGTGTTGTCATTCATCCTGACGTGCCGATATGTTTTCCTTTTGCTCCAATCGATTCGTTCTTCGTGGAATTCCGATAGTTGTAAACTCGATATTTAAATGGAAAGAGCACGCGGCTCGCCGTAAATTTATTCGAGTACCGTGATGGGAGATTCGTCGAGCGAGAAATGGGGAGTAACATATTTTTCGGAATGAAATTTTCGATAATAAAATGTATTAGGATTAAAAAGTCGTCGGTATATTTGAAAAAAATTGGAAAATCCTGATAATTCATCGTTTTATTCGGTGTGTTGAGATTTTTCGTTGTGTGCTTTTTAATATTATTTAATAATATTATGTCCAAAATCGAAAGTGATTAAACATTTTTTTAAATTGTACTCATTATAAAATAAAATCATCATGCAAAATATCGTGTAAAATTTTACGACAATTTGTATGTTCGTCACTAACAAATAATTTTTAATAATTTGCACGTAGTCTTATTCAAAAAGGTGTAATCTGACTTTTGTGAACAAAAATTATGTAAAAATGCTAAATAAAAATCATATACATGAATAAAAATACACATCGAATATTTGTAAGCGTTTAGGGAAACTCATTCTCTTTAAAAACTTCTTTCTACATTGATGATCATCTTAAAGTGGTGGAAAATTTAAATGTTTATTTTAATTTATGAATATTAACTTGTAAAAAATTAATAATTATTTCTAATAGTTAATAATCCATTTAAGCATTTAAATAATTTTATAACATAAAATTATTGTTGTGATATAAAATTGCCAGTACTGGTATTTTTATAATTAATGACATTTGATGCTGTCGGATTACACAAAACTTCCAAAAGTTAATCCTGCATGGTAATAGTGCACGGAATAAATTCAATAATTAGCATAAATATACATATTTTATTCAGAAATATGCTTAAAGATTGTCAAATTTTTATTTTATACTATATTTTATGCTCGTGTTAATTAATCGTTTTGTAAAATTTTCCAGAAGAGCAACGTACGAAACTTTTAAGCGGAATGGTACGAACTCAAAATCCTTAATAATAGTGTCGATGAGAGGGGGGACTGGGAGTTCGAGCGAAAGGGTTGAACCTTCGACCTCGTTCGGAAAAACGCGGAAGAAAATCCCGGAGAGACGGCGAAGCTCGTGTGACCTCGGACAACCCTCTTGGGCATGACCGAGTCACGATAAATCAGATACACGGCGCGTCTCTCGCGTTTTATAAACGTGCGAAACGTTCGAGCAATATTTTCTCTCTATTTTTTCGAAAGGCAAACGAGTGAAGCCGGTTCTTCAATTTTTATCGCAGCGACCAACGATTTATTTTCCAGAATAAAAAAAACAAAAACTTTTTCAAGCCTTTTCTTTCAAGTATACATCCGCGCAGTGAACAATTTTTTTTTTTTCGAGTTCGGAGAAAAAAAAGGAGAGGACGACGTCACTTTTATTTTCGCGGTTAAATAACGTCATTGCCTTTTCTCGTTTTCACACGCTCGTTTTCGCGCGACCTCAAATCCCAACGAATCTGCGACCCAGATCGTGCGTGCACATGGCCATAAACCCATACACGAACGATCGGCCGAAGGGGTGTGAAAAATGAGGGTAAACCGAGAACGAGAGAGAGCGAAGAGAGAATCACCTGGGATAATCGATCGGTTCGAACGCCGTGTCGCGGTTAGGACTATTTTTCTACCAACTTTCCATACACTCTTTCCGACTTATTGGTCGTCTGATAAGACGTCGAAATGACGACAGGCCGGAGCGCAACGAGGACGGGGAGCGAGTCGCGTGCGTCTATTGATTTTATTTTAAAAGGAAAAGTCCGTAGGGAGCGTAAAAATACGTACTCGTAAAAATATACTCCGTCTCGCAATTTTTAGCGTACTCGCACTCAATGGGAAATGTTTGACGACGTTTTGAAAGTAATAATTGTCGAGCAAAGAGTTTTTTTTTGCGACTCGCGGCTTTTTTTTTACTTCTTCGTTGCGGGAAAGGTGCGTGTGACGTGCTGTTTTATAAATTTAGCGAGTTATCGGATAAAGGCTTGTTCACCTTGATGTAAAGCTCCCTCGTTGTCATCGTGCTTTTTCTCGTTGATCCAGGTGCAAAATCACGAGGCCACACCGATCTTCGAACGACACTCCGCTCGTGCACATAGACGCAAACAAATCTGCGGATGTATTTCTATGCGAACACTCACTCGCGAGCCGTCTATACGTGTGTTGTTTAACACACTTATCGAATCGGCGAACTATGGCATTTGTGGTAAATAATCCAATCTTTGCGCTCTTCTCTCGCCACTTTTCGTTTTCTTCTGTCTTCAACGCGCATTACCGTTCACCGTTTCGCTCGTATTTTCCAACGAGCATCGCGCAATAATATTTTCCCAATTTTTTTCCAACGACGTTATTGTCAAACTCGCGAAAATTTTGAATATTTTATTTTTTTATTGATTTTTTTTTATATTTCAAATTCTCAAACGATCTTCTTTTTATCGCTCGACCGGCTTCGATTTTTAAACATTTTTGTTTTTTTTTTCGTTGCGCGACGTCGTTGAATTTTTGGGCTTTTGAATTATTATTTTAATTTTTTCACCCGGAAGCCGACGGGGGGAGCGAGGGATGGACAAAAACGTGGAAAGACGGAGAACGAGGGAACAATACGACAGCTCTCGCTCGTATCTCGCGCACCAAGTCGAGCTCGCAGCTGGTCGACGAAACTCGCTATCGGCTTAGATTGTGCGCGGCCTCCGTTCCCTTCGCCCCACCGCGACCCGCGCGTTTACACTCGTGCCAACAGAAATTCAGGCCTGCCATTCGCGCACCGTTTTTCCCGCTGCTCTTTCGTACACTCTCGACGATAACGAAGATTTATTTCCCGAGAGCCCGAGAGTCCCGGTAGAGACATCTCGCGACCGCACCGACGAGCCACGAGATTTTCCTCGATCGACAAATTCACTCCCACGCCAAGGGCGTTTCTTCACTAAAAATTGGTCGTAAAAGATGAAAAACATACGCTGAGAATAAAAAATTGATAAATTTTGTTTGTATGTTTACGAATTTTGTTAATATTAAAAACAAATAGTTGTAAAATGTATACATAAATGTATGTTATAAATGTATACATTTATAAAACTTTTACAAATATTGGTTTTTAATATTGACAAATTTCGTAATATTGAACAAAATTTATAATTGTATATTTAACAAAATAATTCAAGTTTTCAACAAAAATTGGTGTTCTCAGTGAATATATAATTCTATCGTTGTAGCACAATCTGACAAATTTATTTTTTTAAAAATAACACGTTTTAGTTATTATCATTATTATTATTATTATTTCTGCAAATATTTAAGGGTATGTCTTTGGCTGAATTATCAAGAAATTTATCATTGAGTAATTCGCTTATTTTTGCGATCACAGTATATTACGATTATATGACAAAATCGCTCAATTTAAATTGAATTTATTTATGTGTTAGATCATAAGATCAAAGATTTTTACAAGACATTCAATTATAATAAAAAATAAATCTTTTGGAAATGTTATCGTTTTAAATAAAGTAAGGTCATCGACAAGTTTTTGTAAAATGTAGTTATACACGAGAGTATAACATTTTGCTCGAATATTTCACGGATGTCTTGATAATATTGCACGTTGTTGAAATTGCTGCGTACAACTGCTAATACCAAACGCACCTTCAATTTAGACTGATATTTTCTACTGGCGTATCTTTAAGCCTTCAAAATTATATTTCGTTCGAGGAGAACGTACTTTTTTTTTGAGTTTTCCAAAATCAATATTTTACTTATACTTACTTCTATTTTTATCCACAATACATCGTATATTATTTTTTGACTACCTGACGTGTTGACATTTTGGGGTTAATAGGCCTTGAATACTACTTTTGAATCGTTGATAAATAATTATTTTCGAATATTGCAATTATTCGTCAAAATTATTTACAATTTTGATATTATTCTTATTACGTTTATATATTTTTTAAAATGATTTCTCTATGGTTAATTACGTCAATTACTTGATGATTTTTGACTGGTCTGCAGCGATAGAACTATCTTAAAGATCATACGAACAACGATTTTTTTTTCAGACAAAAGACAGCATGGAAAAACAAAAAATAGTGGCTCAAATATTTTGAAATATTTAGACATTTGTCGCTAAACGACGAAGCATAAGACGCTCGGCAGCGAAAAAAATTTCAAGCTGAAAGATCACTATAGATGCATTTGAAACTAAAATTTTATTATTTTACGACAGTGGTGAAAGTTCAACGAATCTAACACGAAAATGAAAGGTCACTCAAAGGGGTCTAAATGCGACACAAGAAAAACCTGCAGGCTTTTTAGTATTTACGGTAAAATAAATTATTCTAAAAAGATTAATAAAAAAATAAAATAATTTTTTTTCAAAGCAAAATTGATCCTTTGATCAACGAGATTATATTTATTAGCATTTTTGTCTCAAAAAGAAAAACTCCACAATTCGACACTTGTCATAAAAAAAACAGGTTTAAAGTTGTTATTTGTTACAATAAATATAGTTTTATGCACTAAACATGTATACAGGTCATACATAGGTCATTTAATGCTAAAACATATTCGTCGCTTCTCTAATGTTTCACAATATTCTATCTTATCGATTTTTCTCATCAATTTTCTCTTGCGTATACTTATAGTCAGGTTGCAATATTTCGCGTATACATTTTTTTTGCTCCACTCGATTTATCGTTTATATTCTATAATTCGCACGCACGTGCTTTTATTTACAGAAACACGGGCGTACTATACTTTTTACGTGATATCTTAGCGTTTTCCGTGTGGGGGAGCAAAATAGGAACTGTCATCGCCTGATGTACCTACAATATCATTCTTTATATATATTTTTAATACCAAGTTTACTGCCATTTATCGCTTTTTTTTTAATTTTCGTATATAAATTGATAATGAGAGTAAACTTTTTGTGAATCGTACAAACAGGCCGAAAAAAGGCACCTAGCCCCGCAACCACCGACTCGTGATCGCGAACGATCGTTCCCGAGTCGTTTTCTTTTTAATCTCGTCTTTTTTTATTTTTTTTTCACCTTATTTTTATTTCTTCTCATTTTTTTTTCATAACGCCATGGAGAGCGAAAACGATGCCTAAAAATGTCTCATTCGATTCGCGTTTGACGGATTTCATACTGAATCTTCGGACGGATGAATTGTTACGTATCTTTTTGTGTATTATTATTATTTTTTTTATTCACTGACGCGATAAGTGCGGAGAACACTTGGCGTGGCTGTGAAATCGATGGAAAGGACCCGCGCAATCGCCGAACCGTCTCGTCACGTTTTACAGCCGCGCTCCAAGTGCCTTCGTCGTTCCTCAGCTCGCCAGAGATTTCTCGAGACATCGTAAAAACATGAAAAATGAAAATTTACTCGTTTTTGTTTTCCCACCATTTTCTTTCTCCATCGCGATTTTCTTTTCTTTTCTTCCCTTCTACACTCAGATCTAAGTCAAATGTGGTCTCGATGGTAATCGATAAAAACATTAATAACAAATTAATAAACCCTTAATCGTCGCTACATTTTTTTTCTCTCGCTTACAGTCACGTACAACTAACTCGTATAATATTCAATCAATTTTTCCAGTATACACGTGTCTCGCGTTAAAATCCGTCGCCCGTTTGGCAGTAGTTCATTGAAAAGTACAACGAAATGGAAGAAAAAAAAACTTACCGGCAAAATCGAGATTAAAAAAAGGGGGGGATGCATGGAAGAAAAATAAAATAAATCGTCAACAACTCGAATGCGTGTATGTAAATTTTCTAACACATTTATTTATATATTGGCAAGTTGGATGGCTTACATCTTAAAAAGAACAAAAAAGAACGAGAACGAAAAGAATGGCGAAGTTAAAGAGAGAACGTAGGTAGTACGAGAGAACACATTGAGAATGGGGTAAAAGTTCGAGCGATGTGAAAAAAAAAATCATTGGGAGAGGATGAAAGAGGCGAATTCGTCATTAAAAAAAAAGAAAAAAAAGAAAAACTACAAGAGAACTCTACGAACGACAGGTATGAATATTTACAAGAGGGAAATAAAAAGACAGTATAGAAAAAAAGGACAAAATTCGAGTTAAAAAAATAAACAAGATTCGTTCGAATCCGCGCGCTCTCTGATATCTCATTTCGATTTCTCCCTCTCAAAGGTGTCCGAAAGATCCTCGAGAACGAGATTTTTATCGCGATACCAAAAAAAAGAAAATAGCACTCGCACTAACGATAGTATTAATAATAATATAATAATGAAAATCATAATGTACGAAATGACGTGTAAATTAAACATAGTTTAACAATTATTGAAAAGCACCTTAAGTTAAGTATTTCCGACCGAAGAACAAAAAAGAACAAAACAAAATGGCCTAAGCTCGAGCAGAGCGTGTAATTTCTTTCAAAATCTCTCATTTTTCTTTTCGACTTTTCCTCATTTTCTTTTTTTTCGAGTTAACTGCGCAAATTTTTGCGTAATTAATTTCCTTCGCTATCTCGTTAACAGCACACCGAGTTACACGTCGAAATTGCACGTTAAGTTGCCTCGCTGTTGATTCGCGACAAAACAATAATAATAATAATAATAATAATAGTAATAATAGTAATAATTTAAGAATTAAAATCATGTGTATGTGTCTGGTTTATCCTTTTTTTTAATGAAAAAAAAGAAGATAGAAGGAAAAAAAGAAGAGGCAAAGTATGAATGACAATAAGTTACGAACTAACGAATCTTGGATCTTCGATTACGATCTCGATCACTTTAAAGTTCTACTCTATCGCTAAGAAATTATCTATTATATATAATATTGTATATATATATGTATATGTGTATATATATATATAACTATTGGTTATGACGCGTCCCTGATTATGTTCTCTATAAATATCACGTGAGTTGAGGGGTTGGAAGGGGGGGGCTGTGTATGTCATCATTCTTCATTTTTTGGGATTAATCTCTTTTTTTTCTCTTTCCTCCTTCTCAATGCAAGACTATGTACACGAATCGGAGTCCAATTTATGTGGATTCGTCAGATACGCTTTCTCTCTCTTTGCTTTTATTTTTATAGATTTTTTTGATCGTTTATCCAATTTTGTCTGATAATCATTTTTCAAACAATCTCATTCGTAACTCATCATTTTACTTTCGCCCTTTTCGAGTTTCTATTCTCCCTCGCAAAATTCTCATCTCGACTTCACAAACTTTTACACAGTTACCGCACGAAAAAATCACTCGATCACTCTGTCATGTTAATTCTGGTAAAACAGTAACGATAAAAAAAAAATTAAGTCGACGCAACATCGTCGTTTATATTACACGAGCTTGACTTTTCATCTCTCTCTCTCTCGCTCTCTCGTTCGCTCTCTTTCTGTAAGTACATTTTATTGCATTGTCGATTTGGAATTCAGCACTGTCGATTCAACGTTTTTCGATTCACGATACGGCACGAGCAGATTGGCAGTGGATTTTTTTTTTACAATTTTTCGTCGTAAGTATTTCTATTTCGTATTTAAACTTTGTCAGGCTTGCGCTCAAATCGGCCGGCGCATGATTCTTTTTCCATGGGATTCAAATCTTAATAGCTAAAAAGTCAATGGAAGAGTCAATCTCGCGCTTCGATTCGTAAAAATGTGTAAAGTTAATTTCTTCGTCTTCTTTTTTTTTAAATCTTCAAATGTACAACTATTATGCGTGCGATCGGAACCGAGATTTATTTTCTTCTTCTTTTTCTTCTTCTTCCTTTGTCAATATAAATAACAGATCACGGTTCCTCGTCGTTTGAAATTCTTATACTCTGCCTTTCCTTGCTCGTGCATCTCCTGTCAATTTACATATTAGCATTATTATTATCATTATAATTATTCGGTAATTATTTTAATATTAATAAGCGAAAGAAGACTGATATATCTGTGTAATATTTTAAATGGAGGTAGCTATGGTGATCCGTCTCGCCTTTTTCTCTCATCGTTTTTTTTTTCCATCTTCCTATCGAAAAATCATCTTTTCCTGCAATTTCCGTTGCCAATAGCTCTCAAATCGCGCTGACATGGTTTAGTGACACTTTTAGCGAATTTTTTTGTTAAAAGATACAAATTAAAAAAAAAACAAAAAACAAAACAGAATTTTAGTCGGAGACGAGGCTCAAAATGTTCGGAGCCCGGCCTGTACATTCGTGAAAAATTGAAACAATGATCTCGTTTTAAAAAATCTGTCGTAGTAGTAAGGTTATAAGTTGCTATTTATTTAAAATAGTAATATATAATATATTTATATATCACGGCCTGCCTGCTTCAGTTTTCCTGAGTTTGTTATTACATTTATTAAAAAATATTTAAGATCGTGCACAGGTATCTCTAGTTTGCTCACTGTTCCGATTTTCCTCCCATCAGTTTCTGTATTTATTCACTTTTTAAAGTACCTGAGAACGGTAGTCAACGGTGCGGTTGACAGCACGACTTTTCTCTCCCATCCCATTTCATATTTCATTTAAATTAGAACTATTGCAATACTGTAGTTGGCTGTATCATTAAAAAAATCAAGTTTGACTATTGCGGACTATTTACGTGGTTATTTTCTTTCTCTCTTTTTTTTCAGGGTCCGGTGCAACGAAAATTCACTTCTTGGCTTCGTTTTCGGTATTTAAAAAAAAGGGTAGACGAGTTTTTCGGCTTGTCACGTTTTGTCTCGTAGACAAAAAATATATATGGCGTGTATATCTGCGCGTGTGTACATAAGTTATTTAAGAATATACATATTTATACATATATTGGACTCATTTGGACTCTGCGTGTATAAATATAGCTATATAAATACTGTATATTGTAGAAAACTATTATCGCACGAGAAGGGACTTTATGACTCGATCAACTAGTATTTTTCATCGTCTGTTCGGGGGAGGGAGCTTCATCGGAGTGCGCGTTAAAACTCGTCAAATCCTTTTTTTCGTTTTAATCTCAATTCACGACTCGCCTCATTTTCGCGACACCTGCCCCGCATCGTTGATTGAATTCTGTTTCTGCTTCGATTTACGTCGATTACAATTAAGAACGAAGAAAAAAAAAACAATTTTCTTTACTCGTCGGCGAGATTTTTCTCTCACGCGATTCTCTCGCAAATTTCTTCTCACCTCTGCGTTTTCTTTATTTTTTTATATTTTCTTTTTCATTCGAAGGAAAAAAGCTAAAGGAAAACGCACAGTCTAAGCGTCGAGTCAACAATTGGAGAACAACTATGGCACAAATGATTTTTTTTGTCGCGTTGATCGTATTCGATCGATCGATCCAATGAAGTGTTTGCGAGAAAATATGAGCGAGACCGAGCTTCGCGATTTTTTCAAAGATCCGAATAGAAAATTTGTACTCTGAAAGATAACATTTCTTTCAATTTTTTCCTCGATACGCTTTCATCTTCTTAAAATCTCTTAAGCGGATTTTGTTATCGAGTTATTTGTTCTCGCGTAATTATCAATAAAAAAAAGAAACAAAGTTTCGATCATTCGAATTCTCTCAGTTTCGTCTCGACATTTATCATATATAGGATTATTTTAGAGAGCTTCAAGGCAAGATGTGGTTTTGTATTCTCTTTCTTTTATCTCATTTTGTACCGATTGCAGACCTGGATCAATTTCTCATTTTTCGAACGCCTCGATCGATTTTTTCTTCATTCAATCTTGACAATTTTCTACTCTTCGCTCCCTCTGCTTTTTATCTCTCTCTCTCCGCTCTTTCACTCTCTCACATCGCCCTTTCGCGCTGTGGACGCAATTCACTGATCAACTATCAATTTTAATCGTATACGTACTCTGCATACATACATACATACATACATATATTTATATATATATATAAATAACACGTGTAATTGTCAAATCACGGGACTCTCGTATACTCTTGTACGTACGTTATTTTTTTAAAATCAATTTTCACCCACAATAAAACAGGCTCGTCGTGTCACTCGAGATAATTGTTCGAGTCATCCACAGTCACGATTGCTCAAACGAAAAAAAAAGAAAAATAAAATAAAAATCGACTCCAATTTGAAAAATTGGAAGCATGATATGATTTTTCGTCTCTCCGGCAACGAAATAAGAGGAGGTCGCGAGAACAATTGTTCCTCGCTCTTTCGAAGAAACGTTTCGATCCCTGTCGATAATCGATACGAAAAATCATACCTTATTCTCTAACGTGTTAGTATACTTCGGAGTATTATTTATAATAATATATCCTACGTGTATTTATATGCTAGTCTACGATTTTATTTATCTCGAATTTTCATGGATTCGTGCCGAATTTTGTTCTACCTCTCTGTCACTCTACAGCGAATTTTTCCTCCCTCAAATGTAATCGCGTTCTCGGGTTTCGAAACGTCCGCGAATAAATTTTCATCTTGTTTCCTCATTATCTTTTTATGCGCGCGACTCGAACGCGTCGTCGTCGAATTTTCGCACCCGCGCATTTTCAGTAGGAACCATTTTACAACCACGACGAACTTGTCGAAAACGAAAAGAAGAGCGGAAGAAAATCTCTTTGTTTTTTGCGACTACGATAACTACGAATATCCATCGCGACAATATGGCAAGAAATATTTTTCGTCGCGATCCGCGGGGGATCCGAGAGATAATTTTTCGGTCGAGAACTTCGAGTCGAAAACTGGCACAGAGAATTCCGAGAAAATAAAAGGCGAGGAGCGAAAGATGCGTAGAAGACTGCGAGAAAACGAAAAAATCAAATTTATTGTCGAAAACGAAATTTCTGTGTTGAAAAAAAAAACAAAAAAAGAAACACAGGCTAGGACCAAAATCGACAAATTCTTTTCTATCCCTCTGAAAATTTAACTCGACTCCTAACGCTTCCTCGTCGCGATCGTTTCCAACTTTTCGAACCGTCGAAGCGACTCGCGAGCGAGTTTTCTCCATTCGTTACGCGCACACATTCTCTTCTTTTTTAAATCGTCTTACGTACGTGCTTGCAGTATACCCAACTTTGCTACAAATCTAGGCAATATATATTTTCCTCAACATCCATATATAATAACATAATAATAATAATAATAATAATAATATTAATAATAATATTCTCTTAGTCGCGAGTACCTGAAAGGCGCCGTAGAAATTTTGAGAATTTGGAGAGAGAACAAATTGAATAATGAAAAAAAAAAAAAATTAACAGAATTCCCAAGTATTGATCGTTTTGTTTTTCGATTTCTTTCTTAATTGTTTCAAAGCGAATTTTCGGCGCTCTCTCGTCACCAAGTGCCACGCGAATCGAGCGACGGAAACCGAAATAAGAAAAAAAGAAAGAAAACGAAAAGAAAAAAAATATATATATATTTTAATCGTAAGGTCGTTTTGACTTTGATCATTCTTGGCTATTACATCGTAGGACGGTGGTGATAACACACATGCATAATCATTCACACGCGCACGCATACACGATTTTTCTCTATTCATCGGCGATCCAATTTCTTGTCCCGCTCGCTCGTTTTAGCTCAATCTTGTCCCAGCTAACTCTCTCCGGCTGTTCCTCGCTCGCTTTTCTTTCTTCTCTGCAATAATTTTCAGCGGCGATTCTGATTTGTTTCGCATCTCGTGATTAATCTATCTACGACACTCTCAATATTTTCTACGATCTAGAGTTTATTATGTGCACTGAGGTAGACGGATGGAATATATGTTCTTTTTTTTTCGTTAATTATTATCTTGTCTCTTTTTCGCGGGTAAGTTAGATATTAGAAGAAAAAAAAAGGATTGTTGCCGATCACGCTGAACGAATCGAAATAATAATTATAAAATTTGTCGTGTTTCTTTTTTCCTCTTCGATTTGTAGAAAAATATTTCTTTCGTCTCATGAAGATTTAAAAAAATCTTGGTCAATATTGATTCGTGGGCTTGGGGGAAGTTACGTTAGCGGCGCATGTCTGGGAGATCAATTCCTCCTCGAAGAATCTAAGAAGGATAGACTTCAGTCTACTCGAAAAATCTAATTATAATCTGAGGTAGTGGATGGACTTTTATTTGTCATCTGTAGTATTTGGGTAATAAGAGGTTCCTCGGGGGTGTAAGTGGTGCTCCGTATTTCCCTGTGGCTGGGTGAGAGAGCCGGAAGCATCGCCGGCTGTTTTCAACGGGGGAGGAGAATAAGAAGCAGCACGAAGGAGGAGGAGGAGAAGGAAACGAGTGAGGAGAAAAGAAGAATAAGCGGGAATTTGGTAAATCACTCGGCCTTGAGGGCCTCGGGCTCCTCGTTCTCGCTGAAATCGTCTTCCTCGCCGGCAGAGGACTCGACGTCCTCGTCGTCCTTGGCGTTGCTCGCGCTCGAGTTGTTCGCCTGGTGGTGGTGGTGGTGTCTCTCGTTTTTGACGTAGCGCTCCTCGTCGAGGATGCTCGGGCGTCCCTCGTCCCGGGATATTATCGGGTAGTCGTCGATCGCTCGGTTCGCGAGCTTGTCGATCGCGTTCGCCTGGGCGAGCTTCGCGTGGGCGTGGGCCGCGGCGTAGATCGCGGCCTGTTCCCTCGTTATCGCGGAGTTGTCGGCGATAAACTGGAGGTAGGTCTCGATAAGGGGGGACGAACGGAGGTCCGGAGGGAAGGCGCTCTGGTGGAGCTGACCGGAATTACCCTCGCGATTCATCATGAGGGAATCGATGCTCTTTGCCGCGAGGGAGAGGGCGTTTATCGAGGATTTTCCCGAGGCCGGGCTCGTCCCGTTTCCTCCGCTATTCCCGTTCCCGCTGCTGCTGTACTGCTGCGAAATTTTCGTTATTACCGTGTTGTTGTTCGGCGTCGGCGAGCCGTACCTCAGGCTCAGCGGCAGCGTCAGGTCCTCCGGGTCGTCCCCGCCGCAGACGGAACTTCCGGCCTCGGAGGGGGCGCCACCTCGCGGCATCTCCAGTCTCATGTCGTTCCTTCGCGGCCCCGTTGGACTCGCACGCGCCCGGAGCTCCGCCACGCTGACCTTAACTCCCGCCTTCGCCAGCAGCCTCGACGCCAGCTCCGGATCGAACTCGCTCGGCATCGGCAGCACCGGCAAATCCTTCGTACTTATTCCACGGTGCTGCCGCGACATGTGCGAGTGCAACGAGTTACGAGACTTTGCCACCGTGCCGCAAAGCACGCATCGGTAGCCCGGACAAATCGTGTGCTTGTCCTCCAGATGCGTTCGCAGCGTGTGCGCCGAACGATAGATCTTTCCGCACTGCGGACACGGACGGGGATCCGTCGCTCGCACTCGCATTTCCAGACCTCGGCGTGCAACTGAAATTTCAAAAGATTCTCTTTCAATTCCATTCTTCACCATATCTCTTTTCTATTATTTTTATCAAACTCGTTTCTATCAGGGGTATGCGAATAATTCCAACTTTCGAATTATTCGTTCCGAATCGAATATTAATATTCGATTCGAAACTCTAATCTAATAATTCGAAAATTTCGAATTATTAGATTCGGTTTTCGAATCGACATTTTTCGAATTATTCGAAATTATTCGATTCGAATTTCGAATCGAATTGACAACTTTTAGCAAAAGCCAGAGTGTAGATTTAAAAAAATGTAATGTCAAAAATTTACTTTTTTTTCTGATTTTCTGCCCCATACATCCTTAAAATAAAAATAAAAAATTTTGCAGAATGAACTTTACGACAATTTGCACAGTCAAAAAAAATTTGATAAAAACCTAAATTGTTTCATTAAATAAAAAAAGTTCAATTACAAAATATAAAATAATGTCATTGTACCAAAATTATATTTTGTCTACCATAATTAACAAAATAATTCGCTTTTCAACAAGATTTTTTTCCCAATGTGAATGAATACTAAATATTTTTTACAGTTTTAATTAAAATGTCCTACAATTAATCTCTTATATTGTTCTCATTATTTATTTGTTAATTATGACATAAATATTGGCAAAATAGTGTTTTGGAAGGACAAAGAAATGTCACAGATTCTCTTTTAATTAAATTATCCAATCTATCAAATTATTTTAATCATAGTCACTTACTCTTTTCAATATCTTAAAAACAAAGTTTTTGAAATTTACGTTAATTTGCAAGCAAAAAAATGGTTCAAAATCTGAATTTTAATACGTATACAGTAATAAAAAAAACTAAAACAGTGATAAAATTATATCATTTTATTGAAATCATATTTCATTTGCCGAAATAAACAAAATAATTTGCTCCTCGACGAATTTTTTTTCTCCGTAAGAGAGAATGACAAATTTTTTAAAGCACATTTAGAAGTTTCAATAAAATTTTCTAAAATATACCTCTTATATCGTTCTCATTGTCTATTCGTATACTACAATGTGAATATTGACAAATAAATCGGTGGTTTGGAAGGACAAAGGAATTTTTTCGGAACGGGAACCGAGCTCGAAGAATCGACGAAAAATCTCATCTCTTTTTTCACTGAATACCTTTTTTCTTTTATTGTACAAAGCGTTACTTAAATAGTAGAACCCCATCTCGTTTATCATATAATATATATATAATATATTCATTCATCTATTTTTTATGCACACAGATCATACTGAAAAATTGATCGAAAAATCTGATTTGTTTCAAATTTTATTGATCAGCTTTTTCGGAAAGATCTGTAAATGCATATTTTTACAATAGACTAAACATCTTTCTAAAATAGTGCTTACGGTACCTCTATACAATTTCCGCGCGACCCGTCGATCGCAATAATGGCACAAATTCCATTATAATATGGAAATTAAGGAAAATAGAAGGAAAAATGAATTTTTGTTTTGACGAGCGAGCTGATGAGCTCGATGGATCGATTTTTGTCGTATCCTCGAAATAAATGAAATCCGTAATTCACGACGTCCAAAGTACACGATAAGAATCTAACTCAGGGACTAGCACATGCCAGTGGTTGCGACCGACGTTTCATTTGCGCGCTTATTTATTACTTATTATTTTTTTCTTTCTTACGTATTTACATATGCGCGCACGGACACGAAGTTTCGGGACTAAATTCGTCTCTGTGCGCACACACATATTTATGGTTTTTTTTTCTCCTTATGTCGATTTTTCTTTTCACACGCGCACTCACACGACTTTTTCTCACTTGTCTCTTTCTAGTCCGAGCAACGTTGAACTCAAGTCTGTAGAAAAATAAGGCTTAGGCGCTGTCGATTACATCCATCGCTCTCATCTATTTTCCGATCACACCGACGAAGAAGTCTTCGAATTTTAAGAAGAATTTAAAATAATGCAAATACATTCTACCCGGGCAATTTTTGTCTGTATTTTTTTTTCTCTCCGAAAAAGAATTATTTCTCTCGTGAGGAATATTCGCAATTTATTCACACCGGCGAATTGTTTATTCTTGTAAAAATAAAGGACGTTTTCATGAATTTACAATTAAATTATCTCTCTTCGACTCCTTCGTCCCTTTCATTCACACTCACACTGCCTCGCTAAAAAAAATTCTTAATATCTACACTCTCATTTAATCATTTAATCGTAAGGCTGGCTTACTCAGCTTAGAGGAACATTGTTTCTTCATTCATCGAGAAGGAAAAGAAATTGCTTATTAAATCAACGATCGGTCCTGCGCATCGAACGTTTTACCTTTCTTTTTTTTCCCTCGTCCGCTTCCTACTCTCTCTCTCTCTCTCGATCTTCTTATTCATCCGACAAATCGTTTGTCGTTACAGGTTACATTTATCGACCTAAGTGCGATCTATGATCACGTATCGATCGATCGTGATCTTATCACGGTTTCTACTTGGAATACTGCTTGCGTGTACTTTATACAAAAATCGACAATCGTGTATATAGAATATTTATATAATAATTATAATATTTTTTAAATATATATATATAATTTTTTTTCTTCATATTTATGTGTATAACCTCACTCTTTCTCTCATATTATACATATAATCTTCAGCGTATCTACACGTGTGCGTTTGCCAACAACTTTAGTCTCTTCGAAAATTTTCAATTGTTGAAAATTCGAGAAAAATCTTACGATTTTTTTTTTAGGAAGCAAAATTATGAGAGAAGATAGAGAAACGATGAAACTACTTCGATCCATCAGAGAGTCTCGTTATTCTTCTTTTGGAAGGGTCAAAGATATTGATAGAAAAATCGAAGAAAAATCTCACTTTGCTAAATCGTCATCGTCGAAATTTATTTGATGGCCCTGATGCGCTATTTTTCAAGGGAGGTGATGAATTTTGGTCGAAAATTCGAGTGTAAGTGTCAACAAATTTTTATAAAGACCATTTTAGAGTCTTTTTTAGGGTGATGTCTAAGCCATCCGGTAATCCTACTACGCATTTTTCTCGAAAAATGCACTTTTGAAAAGAATAAAATAAAATCACCTAAAGAGGGTATTTCCTTTTTAAAATACCAAGAAATCGCTACACTCTTGACACATGATCAATCAATCTATTAAAAAATTTTCTGGCAAATTAGGATAAGAGTCACTGAACCGTTCAAGAAATATTGCATTGAAAAATTGTTCAAGGAAATTAACATCGTTCTTTATGAAGAGTTCGAACGTGTATCTAAAAAATGTATTTTCACCCAGATTTTGTATCGTCAATTTTCCACAGTATTGACACATTATCAATACCAATTCTCGAGTTTCAACATTTTTGTCAAACACTTCAGTTTCTTATTACTTAATCGTTCCAAGTGACATTAAAGAATTAAAATTTTTAGTCCCTGTCACAAGGACTAAAAGTTTTTACATTTAGAATTTCGTTGAAAATTTCTACAATTTTCACTACTCTCCATAAAAGCCCCTGTTAAATATTGCAGTTTTCAATAGTAATTATCTTGAATTCTACATGGAGAAGCTTTTAAAATTTAGCATAGCTCTTTGTTGTACTTTAAAAAAGTTTTTTTTAGTTTTTGAAAAAAATTGTGAATTTTTTTTTAATCATTTTCGTACTTGCGTAGGAAATACAAGTCATCTTGGACGATTTTGAATTTTGAGTATGTTGATCTTCAATGAATTTGCAACAACTTTTCTTAATAAACTCAAGTTTGAAAATTACTTTGCACGTGAGAAAAACAGAGATAAAAATGTTTGATTTGTCTGTAGCTATACTGAGAAAATATGTTGATTGAATCAACTAAAATTTTGTTGATTCAATAAATATTGGTTGAATCAACTGAAATTTTAGTAGATTCAATCAAGATTTTTTTTCTCAGTTTATGGAACTATGGCTTATTGATAGTACGGGCAATACATCCTCGATTGTTATTTTTCATGTAAACGAGAGGAATATTGATGGAGCGAATCGTCATCGTCGGAATGTCTCGAGCCGTTGAAAGAGTCATTAAACCCTATGACCCTACACAGGTGTTCCCTAAGCTCCAGAAAATAGTTACAGTTTTGGAACTTCGAAAGTTTTGCTTTTCCAATTGGACTTTTCGCAGCAAAAACTAAATCCGAGGTCTTTTCCCAGTTGAGTTCATTTCATTTTTCAGGATTTCAACGATGAAACGAAAAAAAAATAAACCTCTGTACGACAAATAAAGAGCCAGCTGCATCGATTAAAGTGTTGGGGTTAGCGTAACCCCAGAGTAGGGTATTTGTATCATACAGATAGTGCAGGGTCCTATCGGATTAAACCTATAGGACCTTGTTCCTATAGGTTTAAACCTATTCGTTTAATCCTATAGGATATAATCCTATAGGATTAAATGAAAAAAGGGCGAGTGTTTCCATAAAAATGACGGAAAAGCGAAAAGAATTAGACGTAGGTCCATCTGAGGGTCTTGATCTGTTCCCACTGGAGAGGATGCTTGAGTCTCATGTGATTTCGGACGCTGTTGGGATGGGAGAAGGTTTTGGCGCAGGAGACGACCGGGCAGGTCGGCGAGTCGCGAGGGTAGTGCTGGTCGAGGTGGGCCCTCATCGCGGAGATGTCGTGGAGGGTGCGACAGCACAGGGGACAGGAATAGCCGTGCTGGCGATGGTGCTCGCGCAGCAGCCTCTGCTGTCGAAAATCCGGACTGGTACGGGGATACTTATTGAGGCCACAGCTGGCGCCCGGCGACTCGCCCTCCTCCAACTTCTTTTGGGCTTCTTTTATTCGTTGCACTTGATCCTGCTGCTGGTTGTGATGGTGGTGGTGCATTTGGAGCTGTCGATGAAGTTGTTGGTGGTGGCTGTGGTGGTAAGAACCGCCCTCTCCGTCATCGAGCCCGTGATCTGCAACCACCACCAGACCAACGTTACCACCAGCCACCACCGACACATCCAACAACGACATCCGACTCGTTTTTTTTTCTTTTTCTACATTTTTATTCTTCTCAAACTTTCTCTCATTCCACTTTGTTTCTCTCTCTCTCTCTCTCTCTATCTATCTCGCTTGTATTTATTTTTTATTTATTAATATTTTTATACCCATTGATTCTTTTATTAACCGGTTCTGACTCAATTCTCACTTGTTATAACCGTTTTATCATCCTTCCTTTCCAGCAAAAATTCCGACAATGACGACGACAGAGTCGATCCTATACGAGATTTTAGCAATTCGAGTTTCCTACACTTGTTTCCCCGAGTTTCCCCACGAGTCGTGATAGAACGTGAATAATGGACACCGAGGCGACTTATAGGGTAGATTGACGTTCCGACCAATGATCGCCCTCGCGAAGAACGAAATCATTCTTCGCAGAAGGCCCTAAACGACACAATTAACGGAATCCTTCGTGATCGTTGCAGAAAACGCATGACAAAAATTTCCTGAGGGAAAATCGAGGTTGAGAAGTTCGAGGGATGAATTTGAGAATTAAATCCTGAGAAGAAAGTGGGAAGAGCGGATTAAATGGAGAACGGATGAAAAAATAGATATTTATGTTACTTGGTTGGAAAGTGGCGATTTTCTGACAATCTTGATATTGCGATACGAGCCTAAGATTTGTGGCTCGAGCTTACAAAAACGAGTGTCGTTAAATTACAAGAGTTTTCATAAAAAAGCGTCACAAATCTTTAGCGAATATCGTAAAATCGAGATTTTCTGAATCGTCACTTAAGGATCGAGGGACATACAATATTTTTATTAACCTTGTTCAGAAAGTTCAATTCGAGTCGAATGAAATGTTAGCACTGTTGGTACCGCCACTTACAATCAGTAGTAAATAAATTACTGGAAACTTTCGGTCGATAAAAAATAATTATTTTTCTTGACCAGTTCTTTTAACTTTCATTAGGTTATATAATAAACAGTATTGAAAAGTAATCGGTACGGTGTAGAGTGTTTGGAATCAGCAGTAACTAAATTAGGACACTGGAAATATTCGGTCGACAAAAAAGAATTATTTTTCTTGATCAGTTCTTTTCATTTTCGTTAGGTTATATAAGAAACAGTGCGGAAAAGTGCTAATTTCCGGCCTAGGCTGAAAAAAATAATCGATATGCGCAGATCGTCTAGAAATCGACAAATTTCCGCCAGTGCTCGAAAATGGAACTTTCTGAGCGAGGATAAAAAAAAAAGAATAGAGTAATACGAGAAGAGTAAGATAAATTTGATGGAAGAAAAAAAAGGGGGTGGGGTGGGGGGTGTGGAAAGACTTCATGGCAAGGATTGCTGATGCTGGTGGCTGGGATTGTTGAGAGTGGGACGCTGATGAATCCCGTGAGCCTGTAGCTGATGATTGATAAGATAGTGCTTGGTCTTGCAACGTTTTCCGCACACGTTGCACTGGGGCCACGTGTCGGGCGGCGGCCAATTCGAGTGTACGTTTTTCACGTGCTGACGAAGATTGCTCGGCGATGAGTAACTACGACCGCAGTAACGGCACAACGGCCTTGGATCCTCCTGTCTCAGTGCCGTGTACAAACGAGCGAAATTCTCCACCGCCTGGGCCTGACTCTCGCTCGTGCCCGTTCCTCCCAATGAAGTCACCATTGCGTTATCCTGCTCCCTCTTCGGCATCACCGATCCTACAACCAGGACGTGCCCGTCAGTTCATTCTAACGACTCGTCCCCACTCTCGCTCCCATTCACACACTCATTACTTTTTTTTTCTTTTTTCTTTGTTTGTTTTTTTTTTCTTCATCAATTTATCCAACTCTCAGATTTTCTTGCTCTTCCTCTCGAAAAATTCTCATCTCTTTTTCCATACATTTTTTTACCTCATTTTTTTTATTATTGTTTTTTTTTCGACTCGATTATTCGACTTGGATTTTCGTCTTAAATTGTGAGATTGTGAAAAACGTGGGTGGACATTGCTCAGCTCGTGAGTTCGTGTAACACAAAAATCGGGGGAGAGGATGAGCAAGAGATCTTCAGTTCTGCACGCTCAATTTTGACAGGCACACACGCACACGCAGGCTACTCTCGTACTCTCAGGGCATGCCCAGTTGTAGGATGGTTTCTTTTCGTTTTGTTTTTTTTTCTTTTTTGTTCGTGATAAACAGAATTTTTGAAATGTTCTCTGTACTCGTGTGTCCGACAATGTTCATCGGTCAGAGAATGTTCGGTGCCTCTTGTCTGCACTCGCGTGTTCCAAAATATTTCAATTTTTTTTTCTCGCACTACTGACAACTCTTTTGTACAAAAAATACCGACCTAACGAAAAATTGTCATTCACTGAAATACACATTCCAAAACAATGTCTAATTTATGATTAAGAAAGTAATTGGGGTTAAAAGAATTCCTTGAAATCAGTTCCGTTGATCAAATCTGTTTTAGAAAAGTTTTTCGAACTCGCTCAGGAGTAAAGGGTAAAAAGAATAAGAGGCCGGGAGAAAATCCTGGAAGCCTCGTCCACGTTTTTCGCACCTTTTAATCCGCCGAGCTCGCGGAAACTTTCGAGCGATCGACGAGAGGTCGGAGGATTTAAGCCGGATGAAGGGTGTGTCTTGCATACGAGAGAGCAAAAGAAGACCAACTTTCCGAGAGAAAATAAAAGAAAGGATGAGAATGAGAGAGAGAGAGAGGAAAAGTACGAGAGAAAGAAAGAAAGAAAGAAAAGAGAGTCGTAATAAATCGGAGACGTGGGAGTTTGACCAAAAAGAGAGAAAGAGAGACAGAGCGATAGTGTGGTGAAACCTACGTAAGAACCCTCGTATTGATCCATTCTGTACAACGCCTCGTTGCGACTATCTTTCCTACGAATCTGTACCACGAGAAGCTTCTCGTGCAATTTTTTCGACTCTCCTTAAAAAAAAATTGCACACCTTCTTCCACTTGAAAGAAATGCCTGGGGGAGGGAAAAACTGACTTTGGTCGCTTTCGGGATAAAAATGAAGAAAGTAAAAAAAAAATAAGGAGCATCAAGCCGGTGCGAGATTGCGGTGCCTGAAGGGAAAATCCGAAATCGAAGATAAAGAGAGAGAGGGAGAGAGACGAAGGAAAGAGATAGCGGATCGGGGACTAGGACTGATTTATGGTTTAAGGTAGGAAACATCGAAGCCAATCCATCGGAATTACTCGCTCCCGCGCGTGTACGCCTAGAATTCTCTGTATCATTTTATCTCTCGCTCTCGCTCTCTGCTCGTTTGACAAATGTACGAGCTTTGGCGAGCCAGTTAACCAAAGTGCTGCCTCGTGGACACTGCCGATGGCAACTCGACTTTTTCGTCACACGTTCGATTTCCGTTTTCATTTCACCGAGACCGAGATCAAAAAGTTCGAGTGTCAAGGCTACAGTCTCGGTTCACGGATTAAATTTATGTACGATCAATTTTATTAAGTTTTCCTGCAACATGTTTTGTTTTAATCGCTCTAGTCTCGACCTTTTTTTCAATCCAAAAAATAAGTTTCGTATGAACAATTCTCAGAATTTTTAACAAGTGTTTTCTTTTTTTTTATAAAAATAGCAAGTCTGATTATTTTTATAATCAAAATTGCGATACTTGTTGTATAAAATGTTATTACATTATAAGAAAACGTAGTAGTTTTTCGTATAAAATTTTCTTCGTGGACTGTCAAGTTCGAAATTTAGGTTCAAACGAAAAAAATGTTTAAAACATGATATTTCTCAAGTTTGAACTCTTATAAAAAAGAAAAATTGAAAAAAATAATACGTGAGCTACTATGAAATTCTAATTCCTGGAGCACTCTTTGCATAAATCGATTTGGACTGTAACTTGAAAAAATTTTTGAATTTTCTTTACATAATTTTGAAATATGTATGAAATGTAGGAAGATTTCAACATTTACGAATTAAAATGTTTCTTCTTGTTGAAAATGACAATTTTTCCTAGCTTTTCATAAAAATTCATGCGTTCAAAGTTGCAATTTTAAATAGCGAATAACTAAGCATTCTCAAATTTTTGCACCCTGAAATATGAATTAAAAAAAACTTTATGCATGTTTTAAAGAAAAAAATCTTTAATAAACATTCATCTAATGATTTTACTTTTAGTTTATACATGGGAAAAGTGTTTCAATGTTATATGTCTTTAAGAAAAATTAAACTTTTGATAGTTGTATATTGAAATGAATATGATCAAAGTTCTTTTTTTTTCAAATTCGAAACACGTGTGTCTGTGATTCTCAAGTTTTCTGATAAAATTGAATGAATTAAATCATGGTTTTCACGAAGAATAGTGTGGGATTTTTACATTTTCTAGTATAATCGTACTGACATGCTTTGACGAGATTACAACTTTAAAACAGAAATGAAAATACAACCGTGAGAAAAAAAATGTCAGACTGCCATCTTTTTGTCGACTAACGTCTAAAATTTTCACGTTACAAAATTTGTAAAACTGAAAGAAAATCAGAGAGCAATCCGTGAGAAAATGAAATTTTCGAGCAAAGAAGTGCGTAAAAAATGGAAAGAAAGTCCGAAAGAGAACCATGAAAGGAAAACCACAGGATGGAATTTATTTTCCGCTGGTAGCGAGAGTAGTGATCCTCGAGTTAAAAATTTGCAAAATTAGAAGAAATAAGGGTCGGAGGTTGAGGAAAATTGGTAGGAATGGCGGTGGCACGTTCGCGAAGTTAAATTGGTTACAGGAGGAGGAAAATCGTTCGACCGAGGATGGTGGCTGCTCGAGACAGGACAGCCTGCATAGAACACGGCGAGAGCCGGGACGTGGAGAAATAGACAGAGAGCGAGATGGAATAAGTATATTATATATATAAAGGGTGAAGGAGAGTTCATTTCGGAGGGCCCTGAGTGGAGAGCTAGCAAGGAGAGTCAATACCGCGAGGCTCCTTCGCTCTCGGAGCAAAAAATATCGAGACAGGATCGAGGGCGAGTCGACAGGAGCGCGCGGGGATGTCCGAAGACGTTCGAGACCGAGCAAGACCGCTCGAGTACCGCCCAAAGAAAAATAAGGAAGAAAAAAAAGGGGAAAGAGTATACGAGGAAGAAAAAGAAGCTTCGATGGAGAACTTGGAGGGTGATATTGCGCCAGTCCATTAGCGGCATCGTCACGATGAATTGGGTTGCATATACACACAGCGAGAAGGGAAAGAGAGAGAGAGAGTGCTCTAGAGTAACCTGATTGGCCGGCAGGAATTAGAGAATCGATCGAACGTTTTAGTTAGACGAGTCGCTTCACCGTGTTACGCGAGTCACCCACACACCCTTCCCATCAATGACGAGCCACCTCGATACCCCGATAAATTTATTCTCAAAATCGTAAATCTCGAGTTCGCCGATAATGAACTTTCGGGCCAAATTTTCATCCTCCAAATAATATCGTTCATCGATTTTAACGAGCTTCGTTTTAAGATGTCGTACCTGCATTCGATTATTTTCAAGATAATTTCTTTAAAACTTTTACAAATATTCCTCGGTATCGCACGCGAGCGTGTAAAAAATTTGAAAAAGCTTCACCATGCGAGTATCGAGATATTTATATTGATGAAAATTACAATTTTTCGTAGTTTTCTTTAAAAGTTCAAACGTTAAAATTGCTATTTTTAATACCGAATATCTTGATTACTAGATGGTAATATTTTGCCAAATTTTTTTGAATTTTAATTCAATATTGAAGAATATTTACACAGTTTTTAAGAAATTATGTTTAAAAAGTTCAATCTGATATTTCTGCTTTTATTTTCGTGCAAGAATCTTTAAGTTCGATCATTGTAGCGAATAATGAAAATTTTAATTTATATGTAGAAGATACACTCGATTAACCTATTTTCCAAATTTCATCAAAGTTACCTATTACTTTTTTTAATGAAAAATTCGTAAAATCGTGATTTTTTAGTGGTTTATAAATTTCATCGCATATGGAACGTGAAGCCAAGAAATTTTTAATTTAAAAATTACACTTGGTAAACTGACGTTATATGAAAAGATAAAAACGTAGTAGAATATAAATGACCAAGAAATATTTAATTATGCTTTGCTCGACCTACTTTGCTCTTTTTATTATAAAATATTGTAGTTTTTTCTTGGTTTAATATTAACTATAATTTTGAAGGCTATTTTAGAGTTGACGATCGATACTTTTTCCTCAATATTTTATTAAACAAAACGTTTACCCGCGATCACAAGAAACTAAAAAGTATGATTTTTTAAATCCAAATGACGGAATCTGCGCATATTTTTAATTTAGCCGCAAATTCGATTCCGAAGGGCCGATCGAGTTACCTTGATCAGTTTTATTGTTTGCTCGAGCATTTTCGTTAGTCACTCCTCGTCGATATATTTCTGACGCGTAGTGACTGGGATTGAATCGCCGGAAATGGATACCCGGATCGACATCGAGCATCGTCGTATTTACCAATTTTTCTTTGCGCCTCGAGTTTGCACGGGATTTTATTATTAACGCTAGGAAATCGAACCGGATATCGTCGCCCGGGGAAGAGAACTCTTGACCGCGTCTCATCTTCCCAAAACCTACATTTCACGAATCGAGATCCGGAATCCACCCTTTTTCATTTCTCGCCCCTCTTCCATCCCCATTTTTTCCTCGACGCGAGAACAGGCAACGGGGTGACGTTCGATTTTCGCCCGGAGCCCCCCTGATGACGGAGAATCACCGAGAAGAGACTCGAGAATTTTTTTTCCCATCGCGCACTCGCCGCTTGTCCAATTTCTCGTCCACGGCGAATTGAAAAAGCGTGTTTAGCTCGATTCTCCCTCGATCGAGAAAAAAGCGTGAATTTTGCCTATACCTGGTACGCATCGGGGCCGAGGGAGGCATCGAGTTTGGAGGAAAAAAAAATTGAGGGTGTGTTCGGTTTCGGGAAAAGGTGAGCGAAGGAAATGACTGTTAGGAAATAACAGAGAAAGTGAGAAAATGTAGGGAGTAGTACGAGAAAGAGAATAAAAAAAACGAAAAAAAAGAGAGAAGAGAAGAAAAAAAAAGACGAAAAGGGTCGCCGCGGGTTGGCCAGCCGGTGATGAGAAGGGTGTATGGGCGTCGTCGTCGAATTGTGGCTGGCAGAGAGGCCAAAAGTACGCGGCTCTCCCTCAGATCATGTGCAGACATGTGCGGGAAATTGCACAAGGAGAATCGATCGTCAAGAGCCCAGAGACCCTCCGAGCCCTCTCTCTCTCTCTCTCTCTCTCTCTCTCTCTCTCTCTCTCGTAACTTCTCCCATTACGCCCTCTCTCTCTCTCTCCGTTCTTTTTCTCTCGACACGCGTGTCGAGCATTTTCATCTTTTCATCCGAAAAGTTTGCCCCGTGCCCTCGTTACTCGCGGCCATGGCCCCCGAAGACCGCTCCGGAAATGGACAAGATCCAATTTATCCGTACATACAAAAGTGAAAGTTTAATTTCTTATCTCGAGCGCGAAACGTTTTTGCTGCGGCTGGAAGGGAGCGACGGCGGGGTTTAAATTTTAATCCCGAGGCATGGCGAGGAGGGTCAAGTTATTCATCGCGCGCCCGGGAAGGGATGACAACTTGCGTGAAATTGATGAAAAGGTTTTTCCTCGCGAGACGCGAATCCAACGGAGGACTTCCCGAGCCGACGAAACGGTTATCGAGTCGGGTATAACCTCCAATATCGGGAACGTCCCCGAGGAGTATCCGGCCCGAATTCGCGAGAGGATAAAAATAAAGTGGGGGGAGAAAGAGCGAGGAAAACTCTCTCTCTCGTTATATCGGCGCGTGGACGCGCGAGGATGATTGACACACGGGGCTTTTGGCAGAGAGACGGCGACCGCTGTCTCTCTTTTTACGAATTATCGGAGAAGAGAGAAAGATGCCTCGTCGTTCGTGAGACACACGGGGCAGGGATGGAGGAAAAGAGACCGAAAATAAGGGGGTTAAAGTTTGATCTCCCTCTCTCTCCCGGCAAAACCCGTAACATCGCCACTCGGCAACTTGCCCATTTCCCACACCCTCCCCCCGTTTTCTCTCCCTAACGTCGGGCAAGCCGGTTCCTCTATCTCCCGACTCTCGCTACACACTCCGAAAATTCAATCAAACTTGCAAAGCTTTCGGTAATGATGATATACACCCCCGACGAGACGGGTTAACTCGTTTCTCCGGAAACGACTTTCTTTTCGTCCTCCCCCGCAACTCATTTTTTCTCTCACCGAGGTCGATGACCAAATAAATTTCACCTTTGAAATATGTCCACACGTTCTTTTTTCCCAAATCATTCGTCGCTAATCTTTATTCAAACGAATTTGACGTCACGAACTTTTTTTAACGTCAAGAATCTTTGCAGGCTCTCGCGCACCATTTTGGACGTCTTTGCGTGTCAAATTCGAGTTATTTCATTGATAATCGTGACTAATTTCGCACCAATTTCTCTCTATTTTTCTCGTCTACTCTGTGATCCATTTTTTTTAAATTTTGCTATAAAGTAAATGTCCCAATAGTTGAAGGTCTCAAAAATTAAACGATATTTCTTTAACATTCAATATTAAACTTTGAATATTTGAATTTTTTTCTAATATACATGTGGGAATATTAGTCAATTTGTATTTGTATTGATGTAGGGGATGGGGGGGGGGGGCAAGATGGGTCCTTTAAGAAAAAAATGCTTAAAACCTCAGTTTTTTTCACTCGTTTCACTTTTTTTAGTCCCTCATCAAATATTTGGTGTTAATTTGCTGTATCGACTATAAATAAAAAATCGAAAAATGTGGGGCAAAATGGGTCTGCCCCCCAAAAAAAATTTTATAATGTGAGTTTTTTTACTAGTATTATATTTTTTAGTTTTTTTTGCCATGTATTTAGTATAAAAATACACCAACAGTTAATAATAAAAATTTTTAGCAAAATGGACCTTTTAGAAACTTGAATCTAATTTTCTTGTTACTTTTCTGTTCAATAAATAATTGGTGAATTCGAGAAAAATTTATTTCCGTACTAAAACATCATACAATATATAAAATGGACTGCTAAGCGCTTTGAAATCGTTCTATGCGTTCAATTCTGGGGAATAATTATGGAAAATAATGCTGTTGAATTCGTGACCTAGTTTATCCCTTATTCTATTATTCTCATTATTCCTTAATCATTTCTACTTGATAAAAACTTTAGAAGCCCATTTCGCTCGAAAAAATATTTGTGGGTTTTTAAATATCTAGAGAACCCATTTTACCCCCAAACACTTTGTGTATTAAAAATTTGAAGGGTCCATTTTGCCCTAAAATATTTTTAGGTTTTTGAAATTTCAAAGAGCCCATCTTGCCCGCCGCCTCAATATGTTATTCAATTTTCAAAAAGAAAAGTTGTTGTCAATGAGATAATAAAAAAGTAAAAGTCCAAAGAAATTAGATCTATTTAACATTTTGAAGAATAAAAACGTAATCTGTTCCTTAAAAAAATAGTCTGCAATCTTTAACTTCTATTCCCACATTCGTGTATATGGATTATTTTTTTCCAATACAAAAAGATATATTTTTCGTAGCATTTAATTATTAGTACAAGCTTGTGCATAGCATACAACCCTGGGGACAGGATTGATTTTGCTGTTGAACAACTATATGGGGATATCTACATATTCAAACGTTTTGATACTTATTTACTATAGATATTGTTTGTAATGAAGACATTTAATGGGTTTTGGATCGCTAAAATATTAGATAATGATGTAAGTGAGAATTAGAAGCAGGTTTTTAAAAAATATTTCAAAGAAGAAGATAAGGTGGAAAAATATCCAATAGTTGTTCAACGATTGGGATGTTTGTCATATAATCATTGATATAATTATGATCTAATTTATTCTATTTCGACAGAGAAAGAAAAATTTGGTGAAAAAATATTGAACTATTTTGTATTAATATAATTTGAAATTTGTTAACTCGATAAAAAAAACCTTTTTTTTCAAATTCTTTCAACATTTCAGTTCCAATATTTCTCAAGAAATTTACGTACTTTTAGTTTATACAAGAAAAGACATTTCAAAATGACGATGATGCAAGAACCTCCTCCTCAGAAAAAAAAACAAAATTATTCGTCAATCAGTGAGAATCTCAAAAGCTTGATTACATTCTGAGCGTGACAAAAACTTTTCGTCAAGAATCTTCAACGAAAGTCTTCCGCTCGAACGCGTCCATGAAAAATATTATTTATGAATAAAATTTATCGAATTTTCGTGAAAAATTGGACGACGGCGTCGTCGAAAAAGATCGAGAGGCGTAGCACGTGGAGTTTCGAGGGGGGGTGGGGGGTGGTTTTCTTTCGCTTCCCAACGGTACGCGTGCACGATAGTAAAGATTCATTCGAAGGCTAAACGCGTGTCCAATGTGCCAGAGAGAAGTAAGACATGTGAGAGAGAGAGAGAGAGGGGGGGGGAGAAAGTAAGGGAGGGGGGGGGTGGATACAGAGAGGGTCGTCTTCCGGGAGGCTCGTCGATTCATCCCTTATGTCCGGTCACGTTTTTAATATAAGGTAACCCTCGTTTTCCTTCTCGAGCGTTCTGCTTCGTGTATGATATGCGTGTTTGCCTTGGCCGCGTCCTGCACGAGTTACCAACCCCCCCTGCCCTGCTGTGTACGCTTAATCAATCTTTCTTTTTCTTCTGCTGCGAGGGTGGAAAAAAAACGTAGCCCGTGCCCGGAGCACGTGGTACACGCGCCTCTATTTTTTTCATTGCACCACGCACCCTCCTGAAATTACGATAAAATACTCGGGCGCCCTGTGCTCTCCGGCAATCGATAACTCTCGTGCGCGTCCACCCTTAAATCTCATCCTCACGAGACAGTTCGTGACCGGAGGCTACAAATTTTCAGCCCAAAATAACGCTATCTTTCTCACATTCGAAACAAAACAAAACACTCTCGTTTCCCGATATCGAAACTGCATTTTCTTTTTTTTTAAAGAAAAACTAAGAATCCAGTTTACACACTTTTATAAAAAAAATACCCTTCAATCCGCTTCTTGGCACAAAACAAATTTTTACACAAAGTTTTTCACGCAAGATATTTTTTATGAATAAAATTACGTTGAACACAGGGTAGGATTATTTTTATACTATTTTATGTGAAATAAATTTTAGTCTACTTTTAAACTCGTGGGGTAAATTGTAAATTATTTTAAATTCACCCCTATCGCAATTCATCTTTTTTCGTTCCTGCCATAGTCAGAATTCATAGTAAATCGAGTGGGGGATAAATTTCCTGGCAGGGAAGGAAGAGAGGGCTCGCCTGGAAATCGAACTTCAGGGTCATTAGGAAAAGACGAGGATGGTAAGCTCCGGAGATCCCGCGATGATAACAGTTTGGGGAGAATCGAAGAATTTCTAAAGCCCAGATCGAGAGAAAAGGAAAAAATGAACGAATGAGAGAAAAAAAAAACGAAGAGAGAGAGAGAGAGAGTCGAAGTCGATGCTGCCGGATAAAAGAATGAATTGGAAGGGAATGACGATAAGAATAATGGATCTAAGGCTGCGAGGGACGAGGGTGGGGTGAGGATCGAGCAGCGAGACGAGAATACCTATTATTGAGAATTCTAAAAGAGAAATCCTTCCGGAAAAGCTGGAATGAATTCACGAACGAAAAGTTGCCAGGGCACGAATCCGAGACGAAAAATTACGAATGTCGATCAGGCGCGACGTAATTGCAATAATTTTAGCGCCGGAGAGAGGTAAAAAGTTGCGAATCCGAGGAAACGAATGGATAAAAAGTCATGGAGATCGAGGCGCTCGGTTTCTCCGTCGTTTTTTGCGAAGGACTTTTTTTTTCTCCCCCTCAGTAGCTGATGCCTCCTTCGTTTTTGCTCCGTACATTTTCTCTGTCCGTCACAGAGAGACTCTCGACGGAGGGAAAAAGAAACGGAGATAAGAATCGTTAGATGAGCCGAGAGAAAAGGCGAAAAGTAGGAGAGGCGGAAAGACGCCGAGGCGAATCTTATCGTGATCGAATCCCGAGTGATAGATGACCTTAATCCCGGTGTGTCGGTAGCTGCGTCTCTTCGCAAGAAACGTCCCTCGAACCGACACTGGGGGAGATTGCTGACCGAATTTTAAAAAAGATTTTTCAACGTGACGTCGAAGAAAGAAAGAAAGAAAGAAAAAAAAAGAAACGTAAAATTCGTTCGTCGATAAAATATCTCGATGAAGAAATCTGCTCTCGAACGAGATTCACGAGCGACCACCTTTTTCTTTGCGACTTTTCCAAATTCCAATTATTTGTAATATCGCGCGTATTCGGGTCATGATCGATTCATGCATTCATGGCTCACGAGAATATCGACTCTGGGGATAAATTTCACGGCAGAAACGAGAAAATGAGAGCTGGAGCCAAATATTATGTACATACAAACAGGTTTATTCCCGAGGGAATAATATCACGGGTCCGGCACATTGGCCTGCAGCGTACGAATCCGAGATAAAGAGCTATCTCGGAAACGAATTTTCGAGGCTCGAGAAAAACGACGAGGACGCGACGAGACTCGAGCACGAACGATTTAGCAAGAACCTCTTTGATGGACCGAGAGAGTAACGAAAAAAAAAATGCGGATACAGAAACGCACACGTCGCTAAAAAAATCGATACGAGTCGTCCCCGTCGTCTCGTCAGTCATCTTTTTCGCACGTGAAAGAGAACGGGGGCTCTTCCTTCGAAAATAAGTCGCGTCGACGAAACCTCGACTCGAAAAAACGTCGATTTTGAAAAAAAGTGTAAAGTTCGATACAGGAAAAAAAAAAGTCTTTGAATCAATTCGAAGAATGAGGATAGCACGTCGCTGGATTGGTCCACGGATTGTATCAATGTTTCTCGTCGGGCCAGGTGTCGGCCGGCGGGTAAGGTTGATTTATGTGAGCGGAATTAGCGGCTTGGTGAAGCTGCTGGGCTAGAGTCTGTGCCGATTGATAGACCGGGTAGCTCTTTCTCTTTCTAATCCCGTGCATGGAGAGCAGGTGAATCTGGAGATACTGCTTCGTCTTGAACTGCTTGTTGCACACGTGGCAGGATATGTACTCGGTCTGGATCGTGTGAACGTTGACGATGTGCTGCTTCAGGTTCGAGTTGTTCGAATAGATTTTCCCGCACTCGGGACACTTTGGCTTTCCGTTGAGACTTATCGTGTCGATACCGGCGAGCTGGAGCTGCTGCTGTTGCTGCTGATGATGATACGGGTCGCGGATCTGGCTCAGCAGCTGATTTATCCCGGATTCGAGCTGCTGCTGCTTAACATGCTTCTGCTGCTTCGCGCACGACTGGAGCATCATGTTGAGCTGCTCGGTGGTGCTCTTGACGAGGCTCGTCGAGCCCGAGGCCGTTACCTGTTGCTGCAGGCTCTGCAGGTCGTTCTGGAGCTTCTGGTGCATCGCGCTCAGCTGCTCGCAGTTGAGGCTGTTGAGCGAATTTATCCCGACTTGCTGATTGTCCAGTAGTTGCTGCTGCTGCTGCTGGTGATGGTGCTGGAGCCGCGTGACGGTCGTCGATCCCATTGACAGGGACACCGGGAGATCCTGCTTCGTCGCGGAATGGCTCGATTGGGTTCCGGGGTGGTCGCTCCTCGTCGCGCTTGAGCCGCCACCAGCGGTGCTCGCCAGCCAGCCGGAACTCGAGCACGAACCTTCTCCAGCGGAGGGCGGCGGCTGCCAGCGCCCTGGAACCCACCAGCCAATTTCAGTCCTCGTCCCAATTCGCCAACGATCCTTAAACACTAATGTTTCTCCTCCGACTTTTCCACTCTTTTCTCTCTCTCTCTCTCTCTTACTTCCTTTCGGTCACTCTCTCTCTCTCTCTCCCTCTCTCTCTCTCTCTCTTTTTTTTCTCCTCTCTCGACCGTCCTCTCCGCAACCGCACCTTCCATCTCGATTCTCTTATCTATCCTCGCCCCGCCCGAATTTTTTCCTCAACGTCTATCAAATCCAGTCTAAGCAAAACCCCAATATTTCGTTCGTTCCCTCTGTTACCGCAGCGTTGCCTCCTCGACGTCGACGCTCCTCTCGTCCTCACCCGCTCTCTTATCAACATTTCGCCTTGCTTCGAATTTTTTATTTATTTTATTTTATTTTTTTTTGATTTTTTTTTGCCAATTCGTCGCTGCGTTTACCGCGCGATCGTGCTCGTTCCTTCCTCACTCGGCTTAAATTATCGAACCGCTTAAATTTTCACTATTCTTTATACCCTTCTCCTTGATAATAAAATAACCGACTCGTATTTTCGTTCCTCGAGCCACGAGACATTCGGGACTGTCCTTTTTTTTACTCACCGTTTCTCGGGGAGGGGGGGGGGAGGCGACGGGGAGGGGGAGTTTTGGCTGGCTCGAAATTAAGGCTGGCCGGGAATCGAGTGGAAAGTAATCAGGAAATGGGATGTATTATTGCTTTTTTTTGTTGTTGTTGTTTCTGTGAGAGGTACGAGAGTTCCATGCATTCAACGCAACAACGAGAGACCAGAGTCGTAGGAACGACGGGAGGAAAACTAGTCAGGGTGAGCTCACGACCGTTAATCGCTCGACATTGTTATTATTGTTATTATTAATATTAATATTATTATTAATTGGATTATGCTTCGAGAACGTCTCTCTTTTTCTCGTCTTATCGTTTCAAAAATATTTTTTCAAACTCACCGTAATTTGGATCCTGGTTCGCCGCGTGGATTCCCGATGGACCTGGCATCAGTCCTGGAAAAATAAATTGTTTTTCTATTAATTTTATATATACGAATTTATAGACGGACTTTTTTTTTATTGCGGATTTAAGGTAATTCTCTTGGTACAGTCAAATGAAAGATATTCATCTCGGTTTTTCTGACGTTTAAAGTAATTTGTGGGAATAAATTAAAGAAAAGTTGTTGCAAATTGACTAAATAATAACATACTCTTCATTCAAGGTCATCCAAGGTCGGGTATACTTGCTACATGATTTTACAAATTTTGAAACAATTTTATGTCAGATTTTATTGAAAAACTAAACAAAGTTTTTTTGATGTTATACAAAAGTCTGTGCAAAATTTCAAGAAGTTTCACCATGTGGTAGTCAAAATATTCAAGGTTGAACATCGTAACATCAAACACGTGCTCTTATGGAAGAAAACGATAATTCATTATTTCTAACATTAAATATCTTGATTTCTACGTGGTAAAACCTTTTAAAATTTGGACCACATATTCAGATCACATCCAAGAGGATTTGTGCAAATTTTCAAGGAAATTTGTCGAAATTCATTTTTCACGAGAACTATACCTTCAGGAACGAATGGACTTTTTTCTTTTTTAATAATGAATAGAGTTTTTTAAATAGATTTTTTTTTACCTTGGAGACCCAGAAGTGCCGCTGGAAACGTGCTGCGATGATGTTCCATCGAGTCGTTGAGGATGTCACTCGGCTCGGTTTTGACGGAATTGAGGATCCCGTCGTTGTTCGACGTGTCCTCCTCGTTGTCGGACATCGAGTTCGAGTCCTCGCCGGTCGACTGCGCCTGCGAATATTTCCATTTTTTCTTTACGAAAACGAATCGAAAGGAACATGAGTGTGAATTTTGTGTGGTATATTTGCAGTATTTTTATTTATTTAGACTAAAAACCATATTTGTTTGGTCGAAAAATATTGTTGTTTTAGATTAAGGCACTAAACCACTGAGTGGGCGAAAAGAGGGTGTGTTTTCCACAATTTTTTGCGAGAAAATGATGAATGCTTTTTTATGAGTACTGGGATTCAATATATACTTATCGAAGATAGTATACATTTTTTTTAATTTAAATCTTTAAGTAGTTCAATAGCAAAAATCGATTAAGAAAATTTTGAAGAATTTGTATATATTTTTTAGAAAAAGAATAGAAATTGGATGAAAAAAGAATTGAGTAATTCTACCGTTTAGTTTCTAAAATATTTGAAATAAAAGCTTAGCGATTTCCCCATCGAAACGTCACTAAACAATTATTTATAAAAATAAGTTGAGAACGACATTTAAGAGAATTACGAAAAAATAAAAAAAATGTAGAGTATCACCTACAGAAGTTATATACAAAAAGTTAGCATGATATACTGTCCAGTTTAAGAAAAAAAATCATTGTAGTAAAAATTTTCCATTTTTTTAATTTTGGGAAAAATTAGACACTCTCGAAGTTCAGTACAAGTGAGGAAAATTCAATAAAAGTAGCATAATTATGTTTCTTCTATGATTACTGATAAATATAAATAAATGTTACTGATAATATTTTCAAAAATTCGTAATGTTATACACCTTTTTATGGATACTACTTTTTCGTGAAGGGGAACGGCCCCTTTTTTATACGACCAGTGAATGTTTTTTTCCATTTTCACTTAAAATTTTCATCGTTTTTTAATGAAAAAAAAATAGAAGGAGGCCCTTTATCAAAAAATCCCTACGCAGTGCCCTAGAGACTAGATCTACGAATATTTTGAAACTTGATTTATGCAAATCGGATGAATAGTTTTTTAGATATGCTGTCGACTAGGTTGAGAAATGTTGTTTTGAGAAAAACATGTTCAAAGTCTGCCACTTAATTAAAAAGGGTCGTGCATTGGAACAGTTTCACATAAAATGCTATATCTCCGTGAATTTTACGAATTTCTTTATAAAATTTGGCAAGAGCATTCTCAAAAAATGTATCTTTCAGAAAATTAAAAAGGAAATTTCAGTGGTTCAGTACCTTCAATATTTCAGATAAATAAGTATTGTGTCAATTAAATTTTTCGAACTAAACATTTTCCAATTAAATCTAATTTCAGTATATTTTTTATTTACTATTATGTATTTTATTTTACTCTCATAATTACCTGCACGTTGTTGTTCGGTGTCGTGTGTATCGTCGGGCCTCCCTCGAGCGCCTGACCCAATAGAGATTCCTGGAGATCCGATTTTGGTTCCACATGATTACCCAACGGTGGCGAGTAACTTCTTGGTCGTTTCTGCGGGGGTGGACTCAGCCCGCTCTCGTTCAAGTCTCCCCTCACGGAATCCTGCCACGGATTTCTCGGTGTTACCTTCACCCCGTTAAAAATAACGAACGAAAACAAATAAATAAAAAGCAAGCAACAAAAGATACAGCAGCGATCTAAATATCTCTTGACATTATTCTTTTTATTTGTGAAAAAAAGCAATTGTAGATAAAAATTGCAGAAGAATATTGAAGATAAAAATTGCATGGAAAAAATGAAAATGGAAATTCTTTTTAATTGTGAAAAAAAATTGTAGATAAAAATTACAGAAAAATATTGAAGACAAAAATTACGTGGAAAAATTACTTCCAGTTGGATACGTGCGTTTGAAGTGAAACTTCTTTGGCGACATTAAAAAGTAGAATTTTTTATCTTAATTTGAAGACAAATGTTAGTTATTGGCCAATTATGCTACTTGTTATTGATCTTATCACATCTCTTACCACGTAAATGAAAAACTATAAAAAATGGTCTATATTTTTTAATTTTCAAGAAGCCCAGTCATTCTTTAAATAATTAAAATAATAAAATAGAATTATTTGATACTTCGCGACATCGCTATTTTTAAATTTTTGATTGTGAGATTTGTAAAAAAATTGAGTTAGAAGAAATTTTAAAGATGTCTATGGATTTTTTGACATTAAAAGATTGGAAAGTATCTCAGCTATACTAAACTTACACAAAAACATGTCCTTGCCGACCTTTTAACAAAGATATTCGTCATTGAAAATTTGACTTTTAATGAGTTGATGCAAGAATACGATTCTGTGTTTTTATTCTCAAAAAGTATAATGACTTTGAATAAAAGTGATCTCTTACAAGAATGATTTATTATATTAGAAAACTACAGAAAACTATAAATACAATTTATTATATTTTGGAGAATATAGAATAAAAAGGCTTTACAAATTTTTTGTACTAACTATTACCAATAAATAATGGTAATGTAAGTCGAATCTCCATATCGTAATATGCAAAGACTGTGAAAGTTTTTTCCAACTTTGGTCATAAAAACAACTTTAATAAAGTTTTGATAGTACTTTTAAAATATGAAATTTTTAAGACCGCGATTACTCTTAAAACCTAAATAATTAATACTTCACTTTAGAATTTTCTATACTGGTAACAAATATCTGAAGAAAAAATATGAGAACGTATTAAACTCGACTTAATGGAAACCCTTAGAGACCGCCCTCATTATTCTGTAATTTGGTTCTTGTTGTACGAAACATATTTTTAGAAATAACCAATCGAAAAACTTGCAATATAAGGTAAACGTCCCAATATTTGGACAGCTAAAGGTTTTCACACTTTACCTTTGTTTAAAAAATATTAAAATAAAAAAATCTGCTTCAAATTCACATCTAAACTATTGTCTAATATTTTAGCGAACAAAAATTCATTTTACGTATTCATTTTAAATGGTATTTTTAGTAAATAAATACTTGAACGTTTGAATATGTATAGAATGTCCCAATAGTTGGACAGAAAATCGACCCTGTCTCTAACGTGGAGCGAGTTTGTTCCAATAAATTAACGTTGTGAAAAATAATCCATATGATTTTATTGAGAAAAAAATAATTCTAATATTAAAAATAATATATAGCAAAAACTGTCCAACTATTGGAACGTTTATCTTATTTATTATAGGGAACACGTTGATTTTTCGTTGAAAAATATATAAAAAAATTATCGAGCAATAAATTTGCGATGGAATAAGGAAAGCACTGATCTCTATCGATGAAAAACCAGTTTTTTTGACATTTTATTCATCTTTTTCCCCTACTCTCTTCATCTCGTCAATATTAATACGAGTACATGTATATCTCTCTGTTTTCGTCAACTGGTTACATACTTCATACCCTTTCTCTCGCTCTTTTCGTTTAATCTTTAAAAAAAACGAATGCTTCGTCACTTCCGGTTGAGAGTTCGTATAAACGCGTTTTCATTTTTATCACAGCGTTATAAAAAATGCTGTTCGCCAGCCAAAAAAGTTTTACTTCACAAAATGACAGATAAAAATGATAAAATAAAATTGTGGATAAAAATGATGAAAAAAATATGAATGGAATAACATCTGAAACGATAGATTGAAAAACTTACGGGTGAACTCGCGTTGTTCCCGCTGGAAGCTGAAAGCGGCGGAATTTTCGAGGCCGCCGAGCCGCCGTTTACGTCCGCGAGACCCCGGACCTGGAGCATCTGTGCCGTTTTGAGGAACGTCGCGAGCTTTTCCTCGCCGACGTGCACCTCCCCGTGGTACATGAAACGTAGAAGCGATTCCATGTCCGACGAGGCAACATCCCGGAGAATTACGATCGGATGCTGACAAGGGTTAGCCTAGAATCAAAAGAAAAAAATTATTGTTTTTTTTTAATTCGCTATTGCTTAGAGATTAAGATAGTTCTATAGTTTTATCGATTATTTAGGAATTTGTTGAAAATTGGTACAGCCATTCTTTGATACGTTACGCATATGTGTACCAAATTTTAAGAGCTTTTACCACGTAGAAATTGAGATATTTATTGTTAAATATTGCCATTTTCAATCCTAAATATCTTAAAATCTAGATGGTGAACCTTCTTAAAATTTTGCACATCTCTTTATTGTTATTGTTATTGAAGTTTCACTATGCAGAAGTCAATATTTTTCAAATAAAAATAAACATGAAAAATCTTTGGATATTCAATTATTGCGATGTTAACTTGATACAAAAAAAAATATAAACAAAATTCACTGAATAACTTTCGAACGCTGTCGAGTCTTGAAAGGTAGCCAAAAAATAAGAAAAGCAAAAATGAAGAAAAAAAATGGTGGCAGGAGCTTTTTACAAGTCGCGTGTTTGAATTTCTCGCTTGGTCGACATGCAGCGCTTATTTCCAGCTCAATTATAATGCGGTAAAGAGGTCGAGCCGAGGGCGAATATTCACAGTCGTTCCGAAACGATCCGGCGAGTACACCCATGTGTGTCCAATCGAGATTTAATAATTTTCGCTCGAAAAATGAGTCTCGAGTGTGTTTATGTATTTCGAGCACCGTGAATGCCCAACTTTGATATTCCGAGTCGAGAAATTTCTTGAAAGTCCGTGATACTCGTCAACGCGATTTTACTACTCACGATATTAATCGTAATTAATGACGTAACGAGGAAACACGATTTCTCACTCAGCGCCGACTAAACTCATGGCGAACGAATATGAGAAGGAAAAAAAGAAAAAATTGAATCTACGAGTGAGAACATATAAATTCGGGTAAAAATCAAAAAAGTTTCAAAACCAAAAGAATTTAACCCTTCATAAGAATGTCTTCCAAGTCAAGTTCAATATTTTTTATAAATTTTTTTTAACTTGCTTTTTACTGCAATTAGAAAATACTAAAATAAAGGGTCAGGTTTTTAGGAATTAAGAATTGCTGTGGTTATTTAAAAAATAAATTTAGAAACCTTACAATTTTTAATAGTTTTTTGTTTTAATTAAGGTTAGGAAATCAGTCAATAGTTGGCGTATTACTATTTATAGAGAGCGTTGGATAACGTTTTATGGTCATTTATCGTTCAGGTATTGTAATATTGTAGCTGGTAAACTTTCAATTCCAATCGTTCGATCCCAGAAAAATATATTTCTTTTTTAATTGACATTCTTGATAGACATCCTACATGAAACTTTTTCTAAATTTTTCATCGTTAAATTCTGGATGTACGCCAAGTATAATTTTCTAAACTTGACACGTTTTTTAATTGTTTTCGTTGAAGGTTCTGATTGGAGATGAATCGTTGGAGCAACCGGCGGTCCAATCCGCGCGAATTAATCGTAACAATTGTCGAATTATTGATTCTTCGAAGAATGTGCTCGCGGGCCAACGACAAAAATTCGAGGACATCTCGAGTCTTCGATGTACAAAAATTATATACATGTATACGTGTGCTTGGAAGCACCAAGTGGGAGACAAATTGTTGCTTATCGATCGTACAATTGGCATTGGGACACAGTGAGAATAAAACATAATGGAGAAGCGGTCTCTCGTTAAATGAAATTAGAGGATAGATGCAAGAGAACGAAATAGAAAGAGAGAGAGGGAAAGAGAGGAGGAGGAGGAGGGAGGGCTAGTACCAAATAGAAATAGAGTCAGAGATGGAAACTCGAGGGGAGAATTAGAGACGATGAGGCGTCACAGTGAAAGAGAGAGAGAGAGAGAGAGAGAGAGAGAGAGAGAGAGAGAACGAGATAATAAATGATGGAACGAAGTCAGGGACATATTAACCAATTCAATTAACGAGATACTCGCAGACAGCCGAATGACATTCTGTCAATTAGAAAGTAACGCGATTAAGGATTCGATCAATAATTGATCGCGACGCTCCGAGACATTTTGTACGCTCGTCCATGCATGCGGAATCGGATGCAGTGTCTCTCGACCGGAATAATTCTAGAAACGAAGATTTCGGAATACAATTAAGGTTGTACTTGCATGAAACGACTTTAGATTTATTTCTTAAGAATTTCCATAAATTCTCTTTAATTTAAAAACCCGATAGGGTACGTTAAATTTAAAGAGTCTTTATTTTGCAAAAATTTAGACGTTCATATTTTGTTTTAAATTGCAATATTGTTTTAAATTGTACATTATGATTAATACAATTTTAGTATAACGTTAAAAATGGTTCGTGTTATTTTTTTAAAAAGAAATCATCTTTAGAAGGTGTATAATCAGATGATTTTATCTTTAATTTGTACACGATAAAATGTAGCGATCGCGTTATAGAATGTACGCTAGAAATTGAATAAATTTTGAAAATATTACTCCCACGTATGTGAAAAAATATCGTATAAATGAATTTGAACATAAAATGGAAATACTGTCCCTGATGACTAAATTGAGTTTTTCATGATAAATTGGTGAGATCTATAATTCATATTTTTGCCATAAATTTGTCTATTTTTTCCCTGTTTGCTGTAATATCCATTGAATATGCTTTTTAGTTAATTATGACATTTTGTATGATTTAAACAATTAAAAGTAAAAAAAGATATGAAGTGAAACTTTTTCACATTTATAATTCATTATGAAATCATATATATGAATTAATTCTAAGACTTAATAAGAGTCTGATAACTCTGAAACCGTTTGGTGAATCATTTTTAAATTTGAAACAACAATTTTTCCTACATTTCGAAATAACATGTATTAAAAATTTAGTCGTTCTACCATATGACTTAAGCAGTACACATTTGCCCTTAAAGTGAATTCAAAAATATGAGAATCTTATATTTTTTTCTTACATTTGTATAAGTGAAAAAATATTTTTTGTCAGAGAATTATGTATAGAGGTTATCAATTCATAGTTTATTAGTTTAGATACAAAAAAACATAATTTTTTTAAATGCAGAGACTTGATTTTACGAAATAAACGTGAAGAGTGAATTTTTTGCTGATATATTGCATGAGATATCTTTAAGTGTTAAAATAACGTGCATATCGATATAATTTGACCCAGGCTAAGAAAAATTCGTCATGAAATCACGCTTTCTCGCAAATCACCGAATTCTCATTGCACCGTGTTTATATGCTTGTGGTCGCGAAGGACTTTGATTCGAGCGCGATAAATCGACTAATCGAATCTCACGAATAGTCGTAATACGATACTTCTTGCTAATGGACGTGGATAATTTTCTACTCGCCCGCGATCGTGTGCGTAGTCGGGAGTAAAAAATATAGTGTACGTAATACAAGATATAGGGAATGAATTAACGAACTGGTCGCTCAATCGAACCGGTCCTGGCCGACCAAACGCGCCGGGATACTTTTTTCCTCGTTACAAATCCGAACGTTTTAGAAAGCGTTTTCTCGCTATAAACGACACATACCGGAGCAACGGAGCGACGAGATAAATTTCTGTTATAAAATATTTCAATTTATCACGCCCGGGGACGAAGATTCCTCAAAAATGTCAGCTCGCTACGGGAAATTCGACAAGCCCTGAAGCATAAAAGAGAGAAAGAAAAACTTCGACGAGCCTCATTTTCTCGAGAGCCAAAGTTTATGGTTTCAGCCGATTTTCAGTAATTAGTAACTTTTCTATCCGCAAGCACGAGCTTTTTCACGCAAAGCGAAACTCTCTGAACTCGCTCTGCTTCCCAACGAATAATTAAGCTTTTTAACAGAAATAAAATTTTAACTCGATGAAGGAAAAAGATTGAAAAATAATTCAAAATAAACGAACGAATTGAATATTCATGAATTTTATTCTGGATTTTTTATTCTTCAGATTGGGCGATGATCTTTTTGCTCCTTTTTGGGAAAAGATTCAACGTGGAAGTTGCGATCGCCGAGAGTATTTCGAGTCTCGCATGTACGCGAAGCACCCTAACTAAAGCGTAAGTAGAAAAGTAGATACGACTGCTGCATGGTTTCTGATCCGGTTATGCAGGCGAGAGAGCGCGGGCGTTTGCCAGTCATGGCTTCGCAAACATAACAAGACTCTCTCTCTCTCTACCTCGGACTCGACTCTGTAGAAATTAATGAGAACGCGAGAGCAATGACGCATGTCTTGCAAGCGTTAATTACGTCCAGCTTCAAAATTTTTTCATTTAAAATCTTCAAACTGGCACTAATTCGCGATTCTGCGCAGACGACTCAATTTTGGATTTTAAGGAGATGTCTTATTCCAAGTCAAGTTTAATACTTTTTACATATTTTTTTTAACATTCTTTTTACTGCAATTAGAGAATACTAAAATAAAGGGTCAGATTTTTAGGAATTAAGGTAGTTCTCCAGCCAAACGAAAGTTTGCAGAAAATTTTTATATTAGGTCTATCAGTTAATCAAGTAATACCTAATTTGTTAGAAAAAAAATCGAGGGGAATCGTCGATGTCACTTTCGAGAAAAATATAATTGAAAATATGCTTTTTAATACGCAAATATATCCAAAAATGATAATTATATGTACAATTATTTGGGATTTTGTGTTGTTAAAAACTGCAGAACTCAATGAAAAAACTCTCATTTTTTTAGTAATTTAAAAAAGTATGGTCCTTTCATCGAGCTTTCTAATAAAATAATATAAGATTAATGAAAATTTGAGCTACAAATCGCAGATCTCAATCGTTTCTTCAAGTATTTGGCAAAGTTGCCAATAACGTAAAACTCTTAAAATAGCAGAAATAAAAATTTTACAAAACAATTAATCACTTGTTTTATTATTTTTTATTGTCCCCACAAAAAATTCTTAACTACCTTAAGAATTATCGTAGATAACCAAAAAGTATATTTAGTAACGTCAAAACTTTTAATGGAGTTGTTGTTTTGACTTTGGTTAGGAAATCAGTCAATGCTTGACGTATTACTTGTGTAGAGTTACTATATAACTATATGTATTTCATACAAAAGGCCCGAAACCTCAAGTTTTCCATTGTCGTACTGTTTTCAAAGTTTTTATTGAATATAATAAATAATTTTTATGAAGGGTCACTTTTGTGCAAAATAAATGCTTTTTGAATATAAAGGTACATAATTGTGTTCTCGCATCTATGTATTCCTTGCATGAAATAAATATCATTATAATGGCCTAATTATTTGTTAAATGATCAAATATTTTGTTTTTTTTTAAGTAGAATGTTGTGAATTTTTTGTTTTAATTCGAAGGGATCCCATTGAAAGAAAATTCAATTTTTGAGTTTAAAATGACTAAAAAGTCACTAAAATAATTTTTTTCTAATTTTTCAATTTTTTTTTCCAAAAAGTACATTAAAAAACAAAAAAATGACCTCTAATTAAGTTACGATATTGTAACTGTTGTAGAAGGTATGAATATTTAAAGAAATTTACGAAAGTTCTATACGCGTCAAGATAGAGGGCTAAAAATTGGCATAGACACTTAATTTAGCATCTACAATAACATATTAAAAAATAAAAGAAATTGAAGAGGTAATCCGAAAATCGTCGTTGAATTGAGGTAGAATCGATCATATATTGGAGACTCGGACGCAGGATCGATTGAGAAAAATTGATGAATTTTTCATTTTTGAAAGTGATTGATAGTAAAGATGCAGAAGGGCGAATTTGGTGACTGTGGGACGTCGAGAGAGGTGCATGAAATAATGAGAGAAAATGGCGGAAAGGACAATTTTTGACGACGATCGGGTGGTAAGTTACAACCCGTAGTGGTGCGAAGGCTATAAGGAATGCGAGACGGGTGACTACGCACTTCCGTTGATAAAAATACACGCGGGCAAAGAGGCAGGCCACCTTAATGCCCGTTCTCCCGTTCGCCCTTTCGTTTCTCTCGGTACACACGCGCCGCGTGAATTACGCGCTCGAAATAAATTTCAGTGAGAAACAAGACGCGCGCTCCGAGATGAGAAAGAGCGAAGAAAAAACGCCGGCGACGGGAACAAGAAGAAAAAATGAGAGATATCGGCGGGAGAGAGAGAGAGGGAGAAAAATTCAAAGAACGACGCATAGGAGCGGTTCATGAATAATAAAAATGCGAAAAATATTCACAGTCCTTTCGTACACTCGTTGTGTGCCAATTTCTCGATAATCCCTTTCCTTGCCGCGCGAATCTTAAAAAATAACACGCGAGTCATTAAAATTGTGAGGATCGGAGCGAAAATATATATTTCTGAATCCATTTTCACGTTTTTGGGAATTTACACCGAGACAGATTATTATATACGAAATTATTTTATACGAAAAATCCTCAAATTTTTGACAGATACCACAGTATGGAAATACAGTAATTTTTCGTATAAAATTATTTAAGGGTACGTTGCAAGTCGTTTAGATTTAAAAGTGTGAAAATAACCGGAAAAATTATCTCAAGCTTCGATTTCTCGTTTGAATATTTTCAAAATGAAGATAAAGTGAACAAAGTCTTAAATATCCAATTATTGGAACATTTATACCTCATTTTATAAGATAAATCCTCAAATTTTTGACAGTTACCACAGTATGGAAATACAATAATTTTTCGTACAAAATTATCAGAATGTACATTGCATGTCGTTTATATTGAAAAGTGTGGAAATAACCGGACAAATTGTCTCAAGCTTCGATTTATTCAGAGTGCCGAGCGGGAAAGAGTGTCAGGGGTTTGTACGTCGAGCATCGCCGAGTACAATAATAATCGTGTTAGAATAAGGCTCGGAAGCGGTTTTCTCCGCGGAGAGTGCAAGAGAAACGAGAAATCAGAGCCGAAATGCCAGTTTTACACGGTCCGGGTGCTTGTACAGGGAATAACTGACGAGGCAAAGTGAGGGAGAGAGAGAGAGAGAGAGAGAGAGAAGGCGGGACTCGATATAGAAACGGGCAACGAGCTCTCTAAACTCATCGGCGGAGACACGCACGAGCGTGCGGGTGTGCGTTTGTTCGTCATCTCGCCAGGAGCCACGCGATGTGGCCTTAATTAGTCTCGCCCGAGACGAGTAATAGAAGAAACGACGAAAACATAAATTTGAAAATTTTCAGCCCCCACCGTGTACGCTTCCTCTTACATATATATTTTCGGGAATAATTCCTCATCAAATTTCACTCGGTAACACCGAACCGAGCCGGCGTTCTCTCCAATTAACGTCAATAACGATTTGAATTTGAAAAACCTCGCTAAAAACTATCATTATAAAAAAAAATGATCAAAAATGACCTTAAGCGAGACTTAAAGATACCAAAAAAATCAAGTCGAAACGCAATGAGACGGCCAACTTTTCTCTTTTCCCGGAGTCGAGCGACCGACGACGATTGTAATAAAAAAAATCCAAACGAAGATGAGAAGAGACGGAAAAAATAGGAGAGCCCAATGAAACGAGAATGCGGATCCGAGGACGTATCCAGTTGACGAAAAATCTTCACGCGAGGACCGGAGAAGTTCTTCGCTCGTATTTCGTTGATTGGACAGTGGAATTCTTGAATTGTATCGTCAATGTGTACAGGGTGTCCGAAATATTCTGTGTGAAAAATAGGACAATCAGATTCTCGACGAAATTTCAAGACGAAAAGTCCCGAGGCGTTTTTCGATTTGATGCACCAGTCGCGAGATATCGGGCCTCAAACTCGAGTCACGTGACATCGCCGGCGCTGCCACGTGGCGCTCGGTGATTGACCGAACTTTTTTCATCGATAACACCCGAACGGTCGCTCGCATCGAAATACTTCCAAAGACTTTTCGTCTCCAAATTTGATCCCGAATTCATTAATTCACGATTATCTGCAATCTTTGGAACACCTTGTAGCGAGTCGGAGACATTCGCTATCGAGGAAAAATTTAATAAGTACGAAATACGTTTTCTCTTTTTTTTCGTGTTGAATCTCTCTTGGAAGTCGCGTAACCGCTCGTCTCTCCTCTCCGTCCTTATCCCTCTTAATATTGTAGCGTCGAGAACGAGATTCTCGTGACGTGGAAAAAGCGTCAGCGAGTAACTCACAATTTATTATCCACAAATGTGTACGTACACATTCATACGCATTTATAAATACAAATATATATGTTATACGGGACGGGGAGCGCGTCTCGTTCTAACTCTCCATTGGCCCCGAGCGCGAGCATCGAGAGATCTCTTTCTCGCTCTTATTTTTAGGTGGTGGATCACTCGACGCACCCGCGCCCTCGCACTCGATTCGTGTACGAGAAAAACAGGAAAAAAAACACAACGAGCGTATCCCAACTTCGCACAGAGAACATTAAAATTCACTCCGCAAGGAAAAAAAAACATTGAAATTAACAAAAAAGCCTGTACAAGAATGTAAATATTTCTAATGTATTATTTAAATGAATGTACGAAGTTATGAAAACAAAAATGGGATCTACTCGTGAATAATTTCGACGGAATTTTTATTCGAGAGACCATCGTTCGAATGGAGAAGAAAAAAAATGAACGTTTCTTCCTCGATACCGCGGCCTGGGAACCTCTAATTATTATTTCTATTTATTTTGTAATGGCGTCTGCACGTGGATATTCGAGTTGGGAATAATTCACGAATATTCGTTCGGGAGATATTCTTTTTCCTGGGAATATTTTAACCGGATTTATAAATGTTTGCCGGAGCTGAGTACGGGGGGTGGAGAGGTGCGGATGTATGTATATTTAGTTTATCTGTACGGCTCTGTACGCTTCTAAATCTCGGCGACGATAATGCTTTTTCGAGAATTAGAGAAAGAGGGGGCGGAGGAGAGAGAAGAAGCCGTTTATAAGCCCGTCGCGGTGGGCGACGATATAAATAAATTTTTAAACTCCGGAGGGATAATCCGAAATCTCTCGTAGCAAAGAGACTTTTTTTTTACGAGGGTAAGACCGATGACTGCTGGGAGCAGCGAGAACAGTCAATGATTCCGTCGCGAATATCGGGTCGGATATTAGAAATCCCCGTTTCCTATAAGCGATCATTTTTATTTGTGAATATAATTTCATGAAATTCGCAATGTGTCTCGGCGCGATAACGCTGATAAAATTTAAACTCGACGATTATTCGACCGGGCGCAGACCGCGCCGAGCGAAACAAAATGGGTATTCTAATACCGGAAACGCTTCCGGACGCACTTCACTTTCGTAATCGTAAAAACGAACAGCTGTTGCTTCTTTCTCAAATTTTAATCGACGATTCAATTTTTATTCACTGCTTGTAATTATTTTTTACTTCCTTTCCATATTTTAGGGAATAAATGTTTTACTAATTGATTTTAAGGCGGTTAAACCATGATTAATTTCGTTCAAAATTTAGTCAAGTCAAGAAACTTAATGAAATCTTGCTGATATATAAATGTGAATGTTTCTATATTGGCTATTTGTTACTCAATTTTAGTTTAATTCATCGTGACCAGATGGCGCTGCAAATTATGAAATTCTATATAAATCGATCAATCGGCATGAAAATTGCTTTAAATACGTATTTAAACTCAGAAAATGTTGGCGCTGTTCATTTTGTTGTGATTCATGTACCACCAGAGAGTGATAACATACATCAACTTTTATATCGTTCAATGGATCGCTCAAAAAAATTTTGTAAGTACGTAAACTTCATTACCGCGAGGGCGCGAAGCGCCCGAGCCACTATAACCTACTAGTAAATACTATATTTTATTTTTCATTCGTATTCATATTTTATCCTTCAATTTTTATTTTTACAATAATTTATTCAATTTGATTTTATTTATTTTATGGAATACAAAAAAATTTCATTATTTCTTATGGTAAATTGTTCATTTTTTTACCAAATCGACTTTATAACTTATGATTTTTAAAAATTTTTACGAGACGAAGAAAATCATGTAGATATATCTCAATTGGTTTAAAAGTTGGATTATTTAGAATAATTACTTAATTCAGAATGTTTTATCAATATTTTTGATACAACCTAATAATTTACAATGAAAGGGTGAGAAAATCAATATAAAAACCAATTTTTGACTTTTTTTGTATATGACAATTTGTTAATCATCTTTTCCAACCTTTATGGGAGATTTTTGATCCATCGAGCTTGTTTATTTGTTTGAAAAAAAAAACTTCTGCACATTTGGGTTTCTATAAACTTCGACATCGTGACAGAATTTTAGTTGATAACGATATGATTTTTTTTTTCATTCAAAAACTTATTTTGAAATATATTTACAAATTAATCATTAAGTTATAACTCAGAAAATACGTTGTGGAAGTTATTAACCGATAATTTTCTATTTTATACTCTAAAAATTGATTTATATATATTTATTCGCGTAATTTTTTAATACAAAAAGAAATTTTCAAAATATCATTATACTTTTTTTATATTGTACATATGAGCATAGCTCATATTTTCATAAAAACGTAAATGGATCTATACCAGAGATAATTGTCGTCGAAGAAAAAGTAGACCGCTCGGAATAAATAAGAAATTTATTCCTGTCTCCGGAACGTCATTTATCTCGTGCACGCGAGAGTTTCAGCGATTCAGAAATTCTTCTTAATTGCCGATGACACGAGAGATTTTTCTCCGTCGATTGCCCAGGACGGGGGCGAGGGGAGAGAGGAATTGAAAGGGGGTTTGTGGGGAGGGAAAAAGAAAAAGGGCCTGACGGAGTTGTATCGAGAGCGTCGCTTTGAACTTGATTCGCGTAATTCGCCGGCGGGCGCTCTGATGAACTCGCGGGGAGGACAATGCTTCGAGAGAGACGAATGGCGTTTACGAACGGAGAGGAAGCAAGCCCGTGCCTGAGCGACGACGTCATCGACGTTCGTTACTCATCATCGCGGGACACGACGGTGCTGCCCGCCGCGCCATTTCGTCGTTCATCCGAAAGAGAAAAAACGAATCGCGGACGCACGCACACCGCCCCCGACACGCCGCGCACGACAAACAAAACAAAAACGGACGAGACTCCGCGCGAGAACGGATCGTTGATCCCGCAACCGCGAGGCATTCTCGTCGCCGCCGCCGCGGCCGCCCCGACACGCGATCGAGAAATCAACGCTTCGGGAGAATTAACCTATCCTCTTTGCCAGCGATTCATATAAATACCGATTAAACGAAAAACGACGAAGATCGAGAGAAAAACAAGAAATAACGTCCCGAAATAAAAGATCTATTTTTTTCGACGATCCGTATATATATAATATATATATAATATACAAATACAGTTCGTGAGAGAACATGGACTCTCGGATTTTTGATCAATGACTCTACTTTGACGATGGAAAAAATACAAAAAAAAAGAAAGAAAACACGAGACATTGAGTGGGAACGAAATAGATAATAATATTTTGAAAAAACACACTAAAAAATTGTTTCGCTTCCCCTCATCGTCGCGCGGTCGCACCGACACGTGCTGCGAGGTCCCCTCTCTCGTGCACTCTCGAGGTGGCCAAAACCTTTAAATATAGAATATAGAGCACAGTCTCTGCGCGACGCCCTGTCGTGTATATATATATTTTATATCAAAGAGCCACGTACAAATACTGATCGAATGACACGCAAGAAAACAAAAACGAATCACTGGAAATAAAAAGAATAAAAACGCATTTCTATATAATTTCCATTTTCATACGAAATAAGGACTTGAAAAAATTGAATCTCGACGCTCGAGAAACGCCGATTGATCCTCGACGACGTCTCCGGACTCGGCGCACCATTTTTATCAATTTTTATTTATTTATTTTTCACTTTTGTTCCATTAATGCCTCGAATACGATAATTAATTATGTATATCCGAGCGAGTCTATATTATTCACGAATTTTACATTTGAATCTCGGGCCAACTGCGTACAAAGAAATGTGATTGTTTGACGAAATTGAGAGAAATTTGCCGTGAGCGTACTTCGACCTCTTTCGTACGAAATGTCCCCGTTGAAAATATGCGGTACTCGGAAGAAAATGTGAAAAAATAGTGGCACGTCGAGAATCGAAGTTGATAAAAGTATCGATCTGCTGGTTTTTTTTTCTCGAGTGTTAATAATAACATTCTTTGCGTGTGTGTGTGTGAATTTCGAATACACGCGATGAGAAAGACAGTGAAAGAGAAAGAGAGAGAGAGTTTCGCTTCTTATCTCGTAGCTAAGTAACGCGGCGAACACTTAAAATCAATTAGCGAGCGGAGCGGTTCGATTAGAAAGTCGAACTGGTGTCTCCCCGGGATGCAACCGATTTTTCGATCTTATTCCACTTTTTATATTAACAGGGAGACGAGAAAAAAAAATAATGACGAGAAACGCGTGGGGAGCAATGACATTTTTTCGAAGATAAATATTTAAGAGGCTGTATTTTGAAAAAAAAAATCGTAGCTCGGGGATAAGAGAAGCAACGATGATGATGCGCGTTTCGAAAGAATTTTCGGTAGCGGGGACGGTAGCCGACTCGACGACGAGCCGGATGATCGATGACCAATATTTTACTTTTAATGTTACGGGTTCAAATTTTTATTCCGAATTATTCGTCTTGCGCATTAAATTTGAATTTTTTTTTCGACACGTTTCGAATTTTAACTTTCCTTGAAACGAGCTATATCTATATACCTATAAGTTTTTCGAAAAATTTCATTTTCCAAAAATATTGTTAATAATCGATAATATCAACTTTTAACTATATTTTATGAAAAATTCATAGTTTGCCAGCGGCCATGTTTTATTTTTGTATTTTTCAGTGATTTCTTTGAAAATTATTAATACCTGTACTTTCCTGTTATATCAAATGCGTTTTTTTACAAAGCATTTCTCTGGAAAAAAAATTGGAATGAGATCATTTTTTTCGAATCGATATAGCATTTGCCAGTACAACGTGACAATTATTACCGATTCTATATATTAAAACGAAACGTATTTTTTAAAGTCTTATTGGTCTTCATATAAATTGCTGTCTTGAAATAGTTCAAAATTGCTTATCAAAGATTATATATCGGAGTCTACTATTTATGGACTTGAAATCATAATGGCATGGACCTAGAACTATATTTAATTTTACAATAATCAGTATTTATCACCTATAGTGACAATAATTACCATCGTTACATTTTTTAAAGTGAAAAATCTCATGCCCCAAGTAATTTCTAAAAATGTTGATTTGTTTTTCATTTCTATCTTATCTTACAAGTAATCTTTAATTAATTATTATTATAGTCTGTCAGACTATCGCAACAAAAAAAGTTGAAAAATTGATTTTTCAAGATTGGATCGGTATTCAGTAGTCAAAGTATTTCGGTACAAACAATGAAATAAAAACAATATTTTTTTTCAAATTTTGAGAACATATTTTTTTCATATGAAATACGAGAATTCGATTTCTTTTAGATTTCTTATTTCAGTATTTTCCAGAAAATCGGTTTTTACATGATATAGCTATACATTCCATATATATATAAGAACGTAACTTTAGCACCCGATTACTCCAAAACAGTGTAAACAATATTTTTAAATTTATATAATTTTTACGAAGATCATTCTTTTTCATTTTTATCGCGTTCTTAACAAATTTCAATTTCCTTTACTGTTAATATGTAAAACTTCATTTATTTTCATAAGCTGTACCCTTAATTGACTACTTTTAAGAAAAATGTCCGAATATACTGTCATTTTTTCAAGAATTTAATAGTAAATTCAAGTAATTATTATTTTCAAGAATTCTTGTAATAAATATGGTTTTTAATGTTAAATATTGCTTTGACAGTTGGTCAGTCGATTTCGTCGTCATGAATCTGACGTCAGATGACGCTAACAGTTTTTCAATGTTACCACATGTTTTTTCTATTTTTATTGCTTATTTTTCGATAAATATCTTGATAAACTACACGTTTTAACGACTCTATATACGTAAGTCGTTGATAATTCATTTAAAAGTTGAGCAAAGTCTTCTTAGCTGTTTAATTGATAATTATTTTTGATCTAAATTGAAGAAGTATGTGGAGCATTCGATACTAACGTACCGTGATAAGATTGCATCTTATTTCGACATTTAATTTCTCATAAAAATTGTTAATGGCTTCTTTTATTGCTGTACAGTGTTATCAACTGTAGAGCTATATTTTAAATTCAAAATTTTTTTCCAATATCACTTATCTGGCACGACCTTTTTCAAATGAAACACCACAATGGAAAATAAACGAATTTTCGATTTGCGCCCGAAATATCTGTAATTTTTCGTTATCTAACCAGGAAAACTTTAGTCAAAAACACTTTCAAGGTAAAATGAGCGATGTCAATTAACGTACTTTTTTCATGACTATTTTCTACTTACAATTACGCGACAACACGTGAATTTTTTACTAAGAAATATGAATATGAAAAATCTAATGGACATTTTTTATATTTGCATTGTATTAAAAATAGAAAATTCCCTTTATTCATTTATTGCGTTTTTTTATAATTTATAGTAGTTCTATCGGTACAATCATATTAAAAGTTTTTATCTCAATTTATCTCCATACCGTGTGATTTTTTAGCTTAAGTTTATTAAGAAAATTTGTTGCAAATTGTTTCAAGAACGACATTCTCAAAATACAATGTCATCCAAGGTGACCTATACTTATTACGTATATGTATATGTAAATTAAAAAAATTATAATCTTAGGATTTTTTTAAAAAACTAAAGAAAGCTTCTTTGAAGTACAATAAAAAGCTGTGCAAAATTTCAACAAGTTCCACTACCCAGAAGTCAAGATACCAAAAGTTGAAGATCGTAATATTTAACACGTGCTCTTATGAGAGAGTACAGAAAATAAAGATTTTTGATAATAAATATTTCGAGTTCTGCTTAGTGAAACCTGTTAAAATTTAATATACAATTGCATATTGTATCAAAGAAAGGTTTTGTAAATTTTTAACAAAATCCTAAGAAAACGATTTTTTGATAAAACTACCTTAGCTCACGTGTAATGGCTGATAGCACATTGTCCAATCTTTGAACGTCACATATGAAATTAATAACTCATTTAGGATAACATTCTCGTTAAAAAATTACAACATTTGCGATAACGTTTAGATAATATTTTAGGTTTAATGTATTTTTTCGGATAAAATTGTTTTATCCAACATATACTTGATTTCACACTTTTTAGATCTGCTTCTTTTCTCGATTTTCGCGATTGACTAAGTATTTCACATAAAATTATATGAACAATCATTAAAAAATAAATAAATTCATATAATTATTTTTTTATAAAACTGAAATGATTAAATTCCCATTATCTAAACATACAAACATTCACATTAAGGTAGTTCGGTCGAATTAGGGGTCACGTTTAACACCATGTTTTTTTACATCAAATCGAAAGAGCTGACTTTGCTTTATATGACTACCAAATATCAAATCAATTTACCGTGTAGTTTGGACGTAATTAATAAATAATTTAGCATTACTTTCATAGCGCATAAGGCTCAATTTCAATTTATACCGAAAATTAATCGTTTAATGGCAAAAAAAAACTTCTCACTATAATCATCGATATCTAAAAAAGCTATGTATCAACGATTTCAGTTAATTTACCGTAGGGTTTCTTCAAATTTTCATGATTAATGCAATTTTGAGGCTGGTATCTTTGTCACACACGGATCTTTCTTTCTAGCAGAAGATATTAGTGAAAATAACATGGCGGTGCGAGGCGCGCTTTATTTGGATTTGGTCGAGTGTAACGTACTGAAATCGTTATTAATCGATTACATTTTCTATTGTTTAGAATTATATTACTAAATATTTGCTTAACTTTAGTTTATCAAAAAGTTGGACAAAAAGTTTTTTCTCTATATAAAGTCAAACATCTTTAAACGAAAGAAATAACGTCTTCCAAGCATTGATCTAAATGTCATACGGAATAACCCAGGTTATGTACTCTAGTCAAAATTCAGTCGTTATTAATTCCGAGTACTAATTATTAATTTATTATCAAGAAGCCTAAAACGAGTTTATTATATTTTGTTATTAAACAAAATTAAATTTATCATAGCTTTCATATAATCTAATTATACGTAAATAAAAATAAATAATAGACGAAATTTGACTTTGAGCCAACTCGACCACGAACTGCCTTAATATCTATATTAAAAAAGACATGAGGCCTCTAATCGATTCATCGGAATAGAGCGTGTATTATGCGGAGCGCATTGACTTTTGGCTAATCTCTAC
>JAPYYW010000171.1:0-78474 GCA_030522545.1 Cremastinae sp. A BG-2022a | reverse complement strand
GCTCGGAGTTCGAGTCGGAGTGGGGGAAGCGCTCGAGCGAGAAACTGGGGAAGGGCTCTTATTGCCGGGGCTCTTATTGGGAGAGCGCACTGTATATGGATATATAAGCTCGTATATTAAAGTAAATATGTTGGCATGTATTCGTGCATTATAAGCGAGAATCACGAAAGAGATTCTCCGGGTCGTACGTGATCCGGCATAAGACGTATTCCTGGGCGAGAAGAGGGAAAAACCTTAGCGGCAATTACAATAACGACCGCGATGTATAATTGCACTTCGTATACGATGGACTCTCTTTTGTGTTCGCGTGCATCGAGCTCGTCGCGTACGAGCGCGGAGCACCGAAGAAACGAAAAATCCGTCTCTTACGTAGGTATATATATATGCCGGGGATAAATATAAAATATAATACACACATTTATCCTGCCGTCGTCGTACGTACTCCGGTCACGTCGTCTTATGTGCTCTCTCGCTCTCTCGGCGACGTTCCCCTCGGCGCAGCTTTCCGAGGAACTCCGAGAGCAGATTTTCTTCGTTCCGTAAAACGCGTACGCGCGTCGTTGTTAAATACGAGCCACTTCGTCCCCCGGGCAGTCGCAAGCCCAGGAATTATTTCCAAATCGATCCCTCTCTCGTTATACGTCAAACGCTCATTTTCCTAAAAAAGTTAGAGCACACGTAAGAATAAAAAAATAATTTCTTTTTTTTCTCACTCTATACGCAGAGTATTCTCTTTTTCCGCGCAATTATATGTCCATTCGACGAACGGCGTACTTGGCATAATTTTTACGATAAATAATTTAACGCCGAATAATTTAATGTTGAATTCTTTTTCACGCTTCTGCGAGTTACGAAATAATTGGGCTGTAAACAATAATGCTTCCCGAAAATAATAACAAAATAAGAACGAAAATAAAATAAAATAAGCAAAAGTGAAAAATAATAAAAAAAAAATAATGAAATATATCGTTATGATGGAACAAGTAAAAAATGAGAACAAAGTAAGACGTGGATCGTGGAAAATGTAATTAGGATGTATCTGGTACGTTTACCACGAAAGACATTGTCATTATTTTCGCCGAAGGCTAAACGAGGCGATCCGTCGTTGAATCGAATAAGATGAATGGACTAGCTGGTTTTCCGTTGATAGACGTCGATAAATACATACGGCGCTGTCTCCTCCGTGGATCGGAGACAAGGAGAAAAGAGAGAGAGAGAAAGAGAAAGAGGAGGAGAGCCCTGGTAAATCGCTAATTTCGCCGCGTACAGCACGCACAAGTCGATCGGAATCGACGACGAGCACGCTGAGCGGAAGTGCCTCCATGTTTTTCTGACTCGATCGCGCATCGATCTCCGGAATGTGCTCTTTGCGTTCATACGTATTTTATACATTTTATTCGTTTCACTATATATACATACAATATGTTTTTTATTTTATTTTATACACGTATATAAAACACTCAAGCCTGCTTCATATCGTTCGAAGCCATGACGCAAAAATCTCTGGGAAAACTCATATTTTATTTTTCATCAATATTTAAACAAAAAAATGCACGAAAAAACATTTCAAAATTCCCACAAAATCACTATACTTCATTATTTATAACGCGCATATCTGCATTGTGGTATTTTTTTAACGGTTTTGCGGTAGGTTTTGAAGAAACTGAGAGTATATTCTCCAAAACTTTTTGATGGTACTGTAAGCTCTCGTCGGTCTTGGTACACGCTCGCGATCGCAAAGAAAAATCTCATATACGCTTCTCCTGTGGTAAAATAACTTTCGTCTCGATACTCGGACTGGGTTCCCGGTGCAACCTGCTCTCCTGCTTCCTCCCTTTCTCTTCTTCGATGACCCGAGCTCATAACTCAGGACTGATAACACCGATACATTTTAATCTCATTTTAATTGGAGGAATTCTTTTTTATTTAAGAGTCTCGCATTATACATTTCAGGTTCTCTCGAAAAAGATTTAAAAAAGAGTACGCTATTCTTGTAATAATGCTGCATTTCTTTAGATAAATATTTAATTGGAGAATTTTTTAAAGACTGAGTGTCTGGATCTCACAATTTATTTTGCCAACTCATTGATGTATAAATAAGTTATTCAAAAAGAAATGTTTTATTAAGATTAAGTTGTGGTATTATATATTATTGTACTTTAAATGCTATTGCAAAAAAGGTGATTAATAAGTCTTGAAGTAATTGTTTCGTAAATATATGAGTTTTTTAAGACATTTTTGAAAATATTTGTACATTGTTGTATACGTTTCATAAATTAGATGAAATCTTCTATACCAAAAAATCAGTATTAACATTCTGGTGGATAAATTATAAAAAAGATTCAACATTCTAATTTTATCTGCTACATAACGAAACACAATAAGTAATCTAGGATTTATCGTAATAATTCTGATTTGCTTCTTATTTATAGGGTTCTATGAAAAACTACAGGTTTATACAGAACTATAAAATATGCGTGAGATATAAAGTATAATGATTTCAAAAGATCTTCTATAGATTCAAAAAGCTTGAATTTTCTCTAAAATAGTTCATTAAAATAGTACAAAAATACATTTTAATAACTGCAATTTTGCAGTATTGCTTGTGTTATTTCATGGTCCACTTCCTTTTTTCATTATTTTATCATACCATCACTTTAAACGTAAACAATATCACGTTTTTAATACTTTTCGTTTAAACCTACTTTCTTAATTTGAGTGTACCTTATTGTCTCAAGTGGATGTTGAATCCTTATTATTACCGAAGTATTTTATAAATACTCCTTTCTATACTTTGAAAGTCTAGTATTGCCATTAAATCCTGCTAAACTGAGCGAACAATCATTTAAATGAATATCACTACAGTATCAAATTATTTAGCAACAAAAATAATTTTTTAGTCAGATGTTTGAAAAAAAAAGAACAAAATTATTCTGTAGACACATTATATTAAATCGATATCACTGTTGTATCAAATCATATATTTGGCAACGATTATCATTTTTTTTGTTGAATTTTTGAAAAAAAAGGCAAACGAAACATGTTTCGTATACTCTTCATTTACATCCAATCCAAATACATTTCGTTTAATTAAAAAAAAATTATTTTTAAAATAATTATACGAGTACAATTATCACTCGCAATAAAAGAATCTACTATATCGTGATTTTTTTAGTATATGTGACAGATATAGATACAATTTATACAGGTAAGATAAAAAAGAGAGAGGAAAGGTAGATGAGTGAAATGTGTATCAAATCTACATTAATGATGTTATATCAAATTATTTGGCAAAGAATATATTATTTTGTGGATGGATATTTGAAAAAGAGGCGAGGAAAATATGTTTCGTTCGCCCGTGCATACTGTGGCAGGGAGATACAGATATAGGTGCGAGAGAAGAGCGAGATGAGCCCCCCGGTGGGTCCAGCTCGAGTCCCGACAGGCCCCATCGGGAGAACCGCGAGCTAATCGGCGCGGTGTTCCCTGGGCACGTATCTCTCTCTTTCCCCCCCATCCCATCCCCCCTCGTCCCTTCCTCCCGCTTCGTTTTCTCCTCCTCCTTCTCACTCTTCCGGGCAAGAGTTCGCAAGAGAAGCGTTGTATACGTTTCATGCCAGGTATTAATAGTCTTTCCGATGGGCTGAGAACATCTCACCGCGCCATTCCGCGCGCGTACGTATATACACCAGCAGATATTATCCGCCAGAGGTCCGGTTTTTCGGCTCCTTTCCTCGCGGATACTTTCGAAAGGCGATTCGTCCGAATACCATTTTTCTTTCTCATCAAAAAAATGGTTCAGATACCATTTTTTTTGGGAAAAATGTTGTATTTGTATTTGGAAATGAATAATTTTTGAACAATGGTATTTGAACAAAAAATCTGAACAAACGTATACCATTTTTCTTTCTGAAAAAATGGGATATTAAAAAATACACAGAGAGAACTGTATATGAAAAATTATACTGTGTTTTTGCACTGATGTGGTAACAGTTTGGAAAAATTTGAGGATTTTTCGTCCGAAACATAGTAATTATAATTTTAAAATGATCCAAATTGCTATGTTTTGTATTAGAAAATCCAAAGAATTTCCAAAAACTATGTTATCACAGTGTACTGCATACTACTCAATATAGTAATTTGTCGTATAAAATTCTCTTCGTATACATAAAAAATGGTAGATATTAAAAAGTAGTATATAAAAAAAATAATAAATTATATTTATCTCTCCCAAAAAATATTTGTTTTTTATTTATTTACATAGCTCACAATATGCAAATGTCTATCGCATCGCAAATTATTTTCTCTCTCAGATTTACTTTTCATTTTATTTTTTTACCTTTTTTTTATTTATTATTTGCATTTACTTCTACACTTTTGTGTATATATATTTTCACCGTTGTGCCGTTAAAAGCGAGCGTATATGCGAGGTCCGCTTGGCAGCGAGGAAAGACAAAAATTACGAAACGGGCGACGAATTAAAATAACTGGATTCAATTTGCGGGCCCGATATATCCGCGCGGTACATAGAGAGAAGAAAATGAGGAGAAGGGAAAGGAAAGGGAGAGCGAGAAGGAATAAAAACGGTGCGTTTAGCGATAACGCGGCGCTCGGTATGAGAACGAGGGCGTGAGACGCTCTCATCTCGCCTGTGCGATATCCCCGGTATAGATCTTTTAGTCTCCGGAATCCCGAAGAATAACGTTCGTCGTGTACGATGGGAGAGGATTCTAGGGGTATAAATTTTTTAATAAAAAGTGTGCGCCTTGTTACTCGTCCCTCTCGAAAGAGAGACGCGCGCAAGTGTCTTAAAAACCCAACCGAGATGAAAAAAACGCACTCTGCGTCGAGCGAGAAAAAAAACGATCGAATTTTCATCGCAGCATCCGCGCGCGACTTCTGTCTATTAAAATTATGCGGCCCGGGAGAGTTTTCTTCGAGTCCTTCCACACGATTTTACGGCTCTCTCCTTCGCCGCGTTTTTACGGTTCTCGTTCGCTATCTCGCCTCCTTCCGCCCCATTTTTCTCCTTCTCTCTTTAATTCCCTCGCGCTCGCCCATCTCCCGGTGCAAATTCACGATCCACGGCGACTTTAATACCCTGAGAGAGAGAGAGAGAGAGAAAAAAAAGGATCCAGAGACTCTCTCGATAGCCAGATCGAGAGCGCGAAGAAGCGAGACCGAGCAGGCTCCGAGTTTGAGCGCGCGCGAGAAAATTCACACCGGATCTCCGCTAGTTACGACGAAAATATTTTACCGAGGCCACAAGATTGCTAATATAATTATAATAAAAATTTTATAATAATAACACCGCGGCCACAAAACTGCGAAAAAATAGCCTCGAGTGAATTTTAAGTGATGCAAAAAATGGAGATAGCGAGAAAGTTGGAATAGGAAGCGATAAACTCGAACTGTTCCATACTAACGGATCGACGAAATTGATTTATTTGACAAGACAATGGATTAATGATACGTAATGAATAACAGACGCGAAATCAAAAAAGAGGATCGATGCGAAATTTCAGACTGATGCGCGTTAGAATTACGGAAATTAATCAATTTGACAAAATAATTGATGAACAAAATGTGTATCGAACAATTCGCTAGCGAAATTTTTTGAATAATAATCGCAGAAGGATGATAAATTAATGAACGAAGGATAATGAATCATTAAATTTAATTTAACTGACAGTCTAATGAATCGAAGATACGGTGGATATACAAAGTCGGAAAAAAGAAATAATGGAGTCGATTCGAGGAGAACAGGAACGTTTGGCGAATCTGGAGAGTTTTTCTGTTTCTTTTTTTTTTGAACAGTCGATTTCTTCTCTTCCTCTTTATTCTCTCGCTACTGCTCTTATTTTTTGTGTCAATTAATATTTCGTCATGGTCGAGAGGATCACTGAAAAGATCAGAGTGGAACGGGTCTTTGCACACTCACAGCTCGTACACAGAAAGAATATATTTCGCCTCGAGGGCATTTCTCTCTCGAACGCCGCGCTCTCTCGCTGATTCTTTTGAAAAGCTCAGGTATCAAGATTTCTCCCTCGAACGGAGCCACCAAAGTATTAATTACTCCCGACAATGAAAATAAATATACTCGTAATTTAATTAATTAAAATAATGAATTTATCATTTTTATCATCAATCTATCATTGAGAGCGCGTATTCATTTTTTTTTCTTGACAGACCGTAAATTAAGCACGAAATTTTCTTCGCGTGAAAACATTTGGATACGAGAGACTCGGAGAATTTCACTCGAGACGATTATTTTGCAATTTTCGTGAATAACTGCACAATTTTTTACTCTGATTTTTTCTCTCCGATATTTTTCTCTCGACGGATAATAAAAAGCGCGAATCACCGCCGATTTCGTGGAAACGACGAAACGATTTTTAATAACGTCGCAACGCGAGTCAAGAGTTCTCGAACTGTCATAAATTCAATATACGTGTGTATTTGTGATTGTTGTATCGCGAACGGAGGCAGAAGAATGCGGTAAGTCGTGTGAGAGAAATCTCAATGCGGATCGACGACAAACTTGCGGTGAATGCAAGCACGATAACGTCTATCCACTGAAAAATTTACTGACACACATTTACGGTCGTGACGAACGCTTCGACTCGTTTCTATTCACATTTTGGGGCTATTGTTTTCGTTGTTTCTTATGTCTCGTTTATTCATCCGATAAAAAAAATTTTTGAGTATTGATAAACTTTTATTTAGGAGAAAAATTCATGATAAGAAATGAATGTAAATATTTTTTATATTTCAAGTATCTAATTAACTTTATTATATTGCTATGACAAATTTGTTCGAAGAAAAATTAACGATTAAAAATGTCTTTGCTTCAACATATTTTTTGCAAAAATATTTTTAGGTAATTATATATTTTAAATGATGTATATGATAAAAACTGGTCATTTTATTTCATTTATCATTTCTCAATACATAATTTACAAGGTGTGTCGTACACGAAATTTTCGATGTTAAAATTTATGTTTAAAATATCTTCAGAAATCCCTTGTCCAGTCGTCCAGAACCCTGCTTTGACCTCTCATACATTGTAAAAAATTTTGCAGTGTTAACCAAATTATATAAGTGGTAAGAGGAAATAGTGTAAAATAATAACACTGGGGTGTTTGGTAAAAGATGTAAAGCACTGTTAAAACGGAATTAAAAATCAATGTTTTCAGTAATAAAACTTTGTTCACGTTTCCAGCAGTCCACTCTATTAAGTGGTAATAAACGGACGAGAATGAACGCGAAAAATGTAGTATCAGGTACCTGAGATGTAGCTTGGCATACCAAAATATCCTTTTATGACTCATTATCTGAATATCATTGAGCAAATCGGTCCTCTAGTACATCTTTGATTAAACAGGTTCGATTATTATTTCAAGGGATTGATACTTAAATATAAAAATTTTTGAAACATTGCCAAAATACGTGCCATTCAACATCAACGTTACACGTATTATGAAAAAAATTAGTATACAAAATTTTTTTTTAAGAGAACAAGTATAGATAGTAAATTACCCCATATCAGGGTAAATCTATGCATTCAGAGAGAGAGAGAAAAACACAAAATAATTTACGAACTTGTTAACATGGAATTTTTTATGAACAAAGTTGCATATAATGTGCATGAACCTTACAAACAAATCGAAACTTACATTATTCCAAAATATTCTTTATATTATGAGTTGCTTAATCTGTATCTCGCTTTTTTATTCGAATCGAATGGTGTTAGCAAGAATAGTGTTACTTCATTAATTTTACACGCAGTAAATGGTGTTTACATTGCGGTATTAATTATTAACACTGACTGTGAAAACTATATAGACCAAGAATGGTGTTAAATTATAACACCATTTTAACACCAGATTTTTTACATAAGATAAAAGAAAAGTTATTTTTTCGTAATGAAAAATTTCGATCTAGACAGCTCTGTAATATCTCGAGTATTGATGAACTTTCCTCTCGACGTCCGGGCAACTTTTCAAACTGCAATAGCGCCAGTCTAAACTGATCGGGAGGAATTTTCGTCTCGCGCATGCATGCAACACGTTTACCGGAAACGTCATTCACACCCCGCGCGAAGAAAAAAAGCGGGATGGAACCGCGCGTGTTAGCGAAGGTGGAGAACGGCAGAGCGAGTGCCCCGAGGGCTTTCGGATCGGTCGAGCTTGAATTAGCTCTCGAAGATCTCTCGTGCTCTGGCTGAAAAAATTACACTATATATCGATGACACACCAGCAGAGAAGAGTTTTTTCTCATCTCACTCTTTCACGCACACACACTCTTATCGCTCACAATAAAAAAAAAGAAAAAGAAACGATAAAAAATGTAAAATATGTTAAATATAAAAGTATGATGCATAAAATATAAAATATAATGAAATATAAGATGCAAAATACATAACATAAAATGTAAAAGGGTTGAGAGAAAAAATGCATATAATATAATAAAAGCGTCGAAGCTCGTGCGTGCCCGCATAAATCTGGGAATGCATCAGGTAGAGGGTAAATGAGTTGATTCTGAGTTGACGGTGGCTCGGTGATGGGGCTCGGGGCGGCGCGACATACAGGCGAACCGTCGACGTCGTCGATCTGAACGGCGACTCTTATGAATGCAGTCCTCGGCGCATTTATGCCGGTAGCTCGAGGCGCTTATAAATAAAAGGGAGCGACAACGAGCTATATAGAAACTGCACAGCAACGACGCACACTTTAATTATATAAGGCATTCGATTCAAAATTGATTTAATTCTCGTCCAGGTATGTGGCTCTGAAAATCTGCCAAATATATTTGGCATTTAGAAAAATCTCTGACGATGTGTGTCTTTGAAATTATCTTAAATATCTCGAATTATTTACGTACACAAAAAATAATTTAATTAAGAATTAAATCCTGTTTTTAAAAACTGACACATTCAGCTATAATTTCTTTTAATTCGTAAAAGGAAGTATATATTAAGAGGGATTTTTAAAGATACCGGATAAGAAACTTTCTCGATATAACCGGCGACTTCCGACATGAAATAAATTGAAAAATAAGTTTAAATGTATGGGCGATCGAAAAGCGAAGAATCGATCGACCTGGATCGCTGGAGTGAGAGAAGGGCACGAATGAACGGGTGATCGATTAGAGACGCGAAAGCCCATGGAAAAGGTGTATGTCGGGCATTTGAGGAGAGAAGCGAGGGCAAACCGCACACGCCGATGCGTGCGTGAGCCGCGGATTCAATTATTCCGCGATTACAACGCGTCGCACGACTGCTGACGAGAGTGCTCTTGGCTCATTCTCTATACTCGATTCTCGCTCTTTTTCTTGCCCCGGTGTAGATTATAACTCAGTGTCTCGGTTTGTTTCTCTCGTACGCACGATATCGTCGAGCGCGCTTGTATTTTTCTCATTTTTCTCATCTCGCCGCGCGCTTTTTCTCTTTTTCCGCGGCGATCCAGCCTCTTTCTTTCATTGCCATTCTTCCTTCGTCCCGGGTATAAAACTCTCGCTCGCATTCCGGTTCAGGAAAGTGTGTGGCCGATCTCGCGAGCGCGACGGAAAAACTCGTGGATCCCCGCGATTTTCTCGATCATTACGGCTACATATTACACCGTAATGTCCGCATTTTTTTCTTTTTTTTTTCATTCTCAAACGCGTACAACGTTTCCCGGCATCACGTCCTCTCCCGCCTTCCACCTCCTCGAGCGACATTTCGCTAATCGCAGCCTGCCCGCTCCCTCGGTCTAACCTCTCTTACATCGCATTTTTCTATATCTCTAATCGATCTATCGCTACAATTTTCCGTCGTCGACGTTTATTCTTTCCGCCCCGGAGAAATATCTGCCGTTTGTTTTTCTTTTTTTTTTTCTTCATATATTCTACTCGGAACGTGAGAGCTGTCTTTCTAGCGGTTAATTATTGATTAATGTCTTCATGCAACACAGAGCGAAACGAGGTTTTCATCGTCAGGGAGGTTGAAAGAATAATAAAAGACGCACATAAGCATCGCCCTCGATGCAGAGTGCGCGTCGTTTTTCAACTTTGTTAGCAAATTAGGTACTAATGAGGCGCGTCATAAATTGATGATTGAGATGACAGTTGGCCGTGCGCGCGTGAAGCGAGAAGGATGGGACGCGGGATTTTCTCGGGAGATCCTCACCCAGAGCCCGAGGGCTCGGTCTCCCTCGGTTCCTGCGTCCGGCGCACGCGAGAGTGCTCCGCGGGCATTATCATCGCTCGGTGTGCTATTATAGATACAGCGAGCTGTACACACTCCCGGAACGTACATCTACTGCAAAATCTCACTACATATACGGTGTCCTTATAAATTTGACGTCGACATTACGAAAGTGTAGAAAAATTTATTTCGATCCAAAACGCCATGGACAATTATTGAACACGCGCTTGATTAATCTTGATGTGACGACCGCACAATGATCACCACTTTATGCACGATGCCGATTTTAGTTGGTTCATAATAGTCGATGATACTTCAGAACTTGCTGGAACTGAATTTGAAAAAAATACGTTTTTTATAGCTTTTTTACGATTTTTTTATGTGGACATTTTTCAACATGTTCTTTTCTACAGTCTACGAACAATTTCTGATTGAGCAGACTCTTTATTTTGTTAAAAAAAAATTATTTTTGCTTTGGAATCTTCTAGAACTATAACAAAATTGATATATTATTCACAAAAAGGATTTTAAGTAAAACAGGTAAAAAATACGCCCTGTAAATGCGTAAAAAACAACCGTATTAAAATAACATGAAAGGTAAATGTGTAAAAACTACATATTCCAGTCTACAGTATACTGACTCAGAATATTTATTGCAGGAGTATAATTTTTTTTAAATATTTGGCCTAAACTTTCGAGACAGCCCATATACACAGGAACAATTCGTACTCTCCGTCTATCGCGTGCGAGCAAGAGCAAATTTCGCGCTTCCCGTTATCACGATATCATTGAAACTTACCCTGTGCACTTCTTGAGAGAGAGAAAGAGAGAAAGAGAGAGGACGACGGGTGCGCGCACGTCACATCGCTGCTCAAGCTCCCTCTTAGATAAGCCACCGGCGGATCTGATTAGTGCCACGTTACATCCTAGGATACATTTATACACGATCGTACTCTCTGCCCTACACGCTCTCTCCCACGCCCTCTCACTCTTTATCCACTTCGATACGAGACATTCCATCTCAAATTCCACCTTATCTATACGTAGGCCAAAAATAAAAATTTTCCAAAATTTTTTACTATCCTAAGAAATAACACTCGTCGAGAGCCCACATTATTTTATCAAAAACGACGAACAAAAGTAACTTTAACGATATTATAAGAATTGTTCATATTTAAAATAAAAAGTTGCAGAAATTGAGCTATTGCAGTTAAATATAACATAACTTATTTTTGTGCATTATTAATAAAGTTATACATAAAATGTTATTAATGATATATAACTTTAACAATTATAATATAATCTTACAAATACATATAATATATTAGTCTTCAAAATAATAAGCATATATACAGTGAAAAAAAAAATATTAAGTTTTGTTCACGTTAATTAGTTTTTGAAAAACGATGATGGTAGTGGTGAGCGAGGGATAAAAATATTGACGAATGAGTAAATGTAGAAAAAGAAAGAAGTAGATGCAGGGACACAATGGATAGACCCTCGAGGTTGCTGCTGGGGACGAGCGTCACGCTTTTAAGAACGAATTGAACGGTTGTCCGGAAAGATAATCGCGAGTATATTAGGGACCAGAACCGCGTCGAAGAGGCGTTACCGCGTTGAATTTGCGTGAAACGACTCTTCCCTCTTAACTGAACCTCCGCCATTCAAGACCGCATAGAATCCTTTCTTTATACGTCGGATACAGATTTCGCATTCAATTCATGTGTGAGAAAGTTCCAATATGTGACAAACAGAAAGTTGAAAGGCGAATACCTACTCGGAAAAAAATTACTTTTTTTTTCTTTACTATTTATCTGGTAAGAAGTATCAGTATTTTGAATGTTAAATATTACATAAACAATTTTTTCGCTCTCATCTTTAAAACTAGAAAATTATTTTTATTAAATTTATTTTAGTATTTATCTAAATTCACGTAATTTTTTTTATTTTCATTCGATATAATATTAAATTAATTAAACGAATCGATGTAGTATTTAGAAGTATAGTATTTAGAGTATATGATATTTAGAAACTACATATATTGATGAGCATTCTATTGCAAAAATGATTACAGTTCCATATTATTTATAATTTTTTTTGTATTTATAAGAGAAAATTTAACTAAAAAAATTTGTTATTTTTTAAGAGAATAATTGTGTGTTCTCTTTTACGGAATAAAGTTCGTCATTATTTGAAAAATCGATGAAAATCACTTGATGAAAATGATGATGGAGCTTCGAAGGATTCTCCAGTCTAAATTCGCGAGTCGCTCGAGGATGAGAGGCGCACAAGGAATAACGCGCGAGGATCGCCAGCGCTGGAGAATCTCCGATGGCGAGCTCTCGGTTAGCTCAGAGTCAGGGCCACCGGCAGCCTTGAGCCACTGAGACTGGTTTCTGTTTTTGCTTCCATAGTTTCCATCCTTCGAGACTCTTCGGTAGTCCATCCTTCTTTCATTCTTTTACCGCTTTTTATTTCCACCTCTGTGCGTTGCTGGCTTCCTTTCTTCTCCTTCTCTCCTCTCTTTCTCTCTCGATCCTTTTTTCTCATTTTTTCTTTCTCCCGTATTCTTGTTTTTCTCTAGAAACTCGGTTCTCCCATTATTGCACTCCTCTTTCGTTTATTCTGTTGAAAATTCTGACTTTGCCGCGCGGCACCGCGAAAAATTAATGCCCGCACTCGTGCGTGTATTATTTTCGTTCGATCCGACATGTAGGGAAAAAAAGTCTGCAAAAAATGTTAATTGCTAGCCAGAATTTATGAGATTCCAGATTAAATTATTAAATTTGAAACTTGAATGAAATTCTGTGATGGCGCAAGAATGAAAATTTCATTATCTCTCTTCAAATCAGCATCCACAATTATTCTGCTGGAATAAAGGAGAGAATCGTTCATTCGGGATACGTCTGCGTTCGTCCATTTTTTTTCTCGCCATACGGAACGCTCCTCACTTCTGACGGCCGGGTGAGCCTCGAAATAATCTCATTAAAACCGAACAAACTTTTTCAAATAAAATAAATCCTTTTTATTTCGCGTAATTCACGTTGAAACGCGAAGAATTCGAAGCTCAGGAATTCGCGTGTCGTCGTAATAAAGGGAGAAAAAAAGAGAGAGGACAAAAATTAAGAAGAAAAAAAAGGAAAGAAAAAAAAAAGAAATCGAACTCGTGAAAAGAGACGGGCTCCGGGAGAAAATGAGAAAAAGAATACGAAACGGGGAGGAGAGGAAGAAATAGGAGAAGAAATCCTGATGATGCACGTTTAAGGAATTGTCGTCACTCCGAGAGAAATCTCCGAGATATCAATCTCTGCGACGGTGTAGAAAGAAGATTCGTATGGAGAATGTGCGGGGATCTCGCTATCTCGAGAAAGAATCACGTCGATCTGTCACCCGTGCGAGATTTTTAATTACCGCCGGGCCGACGTGTAGAAACGGAAGACGAAGAAGAAGAAGAAGAAGAACGAGAAAAGAGAGAGAAAGAGCGTTTCTCTCTTATTTCTATTGAACACGAGCGGGGTGGTCACGCTGTTGAACTATAAAAATTCCATCGGGTTAAACGTCCAACTCCGCAACACGTATCGCATTTAGTTTTAGTCCTCCTCGTCATCATCATCATCATCATCATCGTCATCATCATCATTTTCTCGCGGTCACCTTCGAACGCGTCCATTTTGGGCAATAAAAATTTCTTCCGGCGAGCCGTATTACCAAAACTCCCTATTCGTTTCTCCCCTTTCGCTTCGTTTCTCTTATTCTTTTTCTACTTCTCCCTGCGCGCACATCATACGCGGCAGCATTATTAAAAAAAACCGTGTAAATGTCTCCCCAGGGATTCCTTAGCACAAGATCGAACCATTTGAGACCCAAGTGCCTTTAATTTAATTATTTTGTAACTTCCATGTATAATCGTGAAATTTAATTAATGTCAAAAAGGTTGTACTAAATAATTACTTTAAAATATTTTCATATCACACATATACAATAAATGAGTTCATTTATTTTATTTTTGAGTATTTTCAATGACAATTTTTAGAACATTTGACGATTTCATTAATACGAAAAGTCATTAAGTATGCCTCACAAGTTTAATACGTTTTCACATTTTTTTTCAAGCATACTAATTGCATCAATTAAAGAAAATTGAAATGGAAGATTAGATTTTAGAATATTAAGAATTATCGCGACCATTATATCTGTTTACGGTGATATAATAAAAAAAATTATAACATATGTACTTATCTAAATTAGAAAAACTGACTGTGACTGGTAATTATGATACGTTAAAGATTTTGTATAACCACGAATTTTTCAAATCATTCGATCCCGCAGTTAAAATATTTAAAAAATTATTGAATAATCAAGTATTATCGATGAGCATCAAGGAAATACTTTTGAACGGTTCAAACGACCGTTTCGATTTCTGGAAGAGACGGTACACATATTCAACAAACAAAACGAAGCGGCTGGTCCTCTCGTTCGCGAGTCAACACCGCGCTATATACCCGCCGGTAATTCGATTCTACAAGTGAGAAGACCTCCCGCTTCTACCAGCCTAGCGTTCACTTTTTTCTAGCCTCTTTTCCCCCCGCGCCAACATTTTTTCCTCTTTTTACCCTCTTTCTTCTTTCTTCCGTCGTAAAACGCCACCTAAATCGAATACCGCGCCTTTGCGGTGGTTATAATGGCAATAAAAGACTCTCATTATAATCGTTTATTATACTTCTATATTTACTGTGTGTGCGCACACATTTCTGACTGAACACACGTCCGCGTCTGTTTACATACGTGCACGACTCGGTTACAGTACCATTAAAAAGTTTCCGAATTTCCAACCGCAAAATGCAACAGAAATTGAAGTCAAAACTACGAAAATGATATACGAATTCTCGTTAGAGTCACATTTACTTACATTTTACATATTTCTCTCTTTTTTATAATGATTTTTCTTCGGATCATTTTTTTTGTCTCAAGTACAGAAAATGTGGAAAAGCACGAAATATAGTTTTTGTCAGTACTGTACCATATGTAAATTCTTATACATTGGAATAACCATACGCGTTGTATAAAATAATTATGGATAAAACGAGAAATATGTCTTCCACCTGTCGTTTACGCCTTATATCCTTTTCTTCGCGTTATTTTAACTACCCAATAATACGTTGCAGGAATTCATAGCTCTTTTGTCAATTTTTCGAATCCTTCCTATTTCTCTGGATTTTTATTTCACGCGTTTATTTTAACCAGTAAGAAATGCCTATGTATGGGTGAGCCTTTTATTATTATTATTGTCATTAAAGCGCGCACATCGGTAAGTCGAGCAGCCTCTGTTACAAGCCTACATTATAATACCGACGCTTAAATATTATAAGCGTAATATCGTAAATGCTGAAGAATCATCGTTATTTTATAATATAAAAGTTGGAATTTGACCTTTGGGGCTCACGATAGTTTACCTACGAAACGAGATTTTACCGCCTCTCTAGCGTGTACACATCCGAGGTTCTTTCCCGCTCTATACACGGCGCACTTGACTCGTTCACACGGGCGTATCAGGGTGGCAGTAAAATCGAATAATAGTTGCGATAAATAAATTTCTTCTGCTTCTCCCTGTCTCTCTCTCTCTTTCTTTCCGGATATCTGGAATTTTTCTCGCGCTCTAACAAGTTCGAGGGTACAAGAATCCCGACGTATTCCGCATTTTTTAATTAGCCGAGGACAAAATAAGAAAATTTTTTAAAAATATTCGTTTATTGCTAATGTTTATTGTGAAATTATGTTAAAAGGTGAAGAGATTAATTTTTTTCGGTTTTTTATCTTCTACCCTCGAGAAATGTGTCCAAAACCGAAAATGATGTAAAATTTTTGTATATTTTACGTGTATATACAAAAATTTGTGGTACATGTGGTGATCCAAAAAAAATGACTAATTTTTTCTTTGCGCATACACGTTTAATACCTTCGGAATAATGAAGAAAGATGCCACACCAAATTGCAGCCCTTAAATAAATTGTTTATCACTCTTTATCTTTATCATTCCGAAGATATTAAACGTGTATCCACGAAAAAAAATTAGTTATTTTTTTGACCATCCTAATATTGATGTATATTAATCAGTATGATCTAAAATGAAACGAGAAGAGCTACCAAATTTTGGAAAGGGATATGGTACGAATACAACACCCTTAAGGAGAAAATATTTAAATTTATAATCGATTGAAAAATCGACTATATGATCGATCAAGGAATATCTCCTGAGTTGAATTTCGAGGAATCTGATGGTAATTACGAGACACCCTGTATACAGGAATACTCTACAGAAGTTCTGATGAGCGCGTAGCATTCCAGTCCCGACTTGTTCGAGCAACCCCATTCTCTCTCCATCTCTTTCTATCTCTTCTTTGACCGGCCGAACAAAATATGCCCGCGAGGAATATTTCTCTCGTGGGTAGCCTCTTCTCGCGTATATATCCCTCATTTATACGCAGCAAGGAAAAATGGTAAAAGGGAGAGATTCCTCCGGCTCGATAGAAGGATCAATGGGGTTCGTGTTATGTACACCAACGTGAATAAATGCATGTGTGTCGATATAACAAGTAACAGTATACTCTGCATACTGACTGCCGTATTATCGCCCCACCCCGCGACGCTCATTCACCTGCTTCTTCTCCCTTCCTCCCCCTCGTAATCAAGTACCACATAAATCCTGCTTGTCTTTCCATCTGTCACCCAGACCCATGGGTCATTCAATGTCGACTGTATCATCAGCCAATATATTTCCACATCTTTTCCTCATTCTCGAAATACATCAGCAGAGTCACAAATACTTTGCACGACGACAATAAGTCATACAATTTTATTTCCATTATCATATTCATAAAAATATTCAAAGAAAATAGACTTCACTTATTGTCATCCATAAAAAATTTTTAATTAGCAATTAGATTACGTGTTATTAAATTAAACCTTCGCAGTCACGATATTTTTTTTCATGGTTTAAATAAAGTTACCATAATCTTAGTTGAAAATAATTTGAACCATTATATATAGTGATAGAATTTAATAGTGCTGAAAAGCGATTACATGATACCTGTGAAAAAAATATTTTAACATATTCTGTATTTTTGTGATAATTTATCGTATGGTAAATGTATTTTTAAAAAATGTTGTTCTTGTATTAACTCTAATTTGTTAAGCTCGAGTTCGAGATGCTCCTTGTGTTTTTCACCTATATGCCCATCTCGCGAGGAACATCGGCTCGGAAGGGTTTCTAAGAACGATTCCGCGTCTTGTAATCCGGCCGAGTGAGCCACGCATTATAGAAACAGTAGGGAGTATACGATTATTGCTGGTAAGTGCACCCGGTTCGCGAAAGCCAGCGAAACGAGGAGAAAAAAGTTCGCGAGTCTCATTCTTTCTCCTCGCGTTTCCCGAGGACGCAAGCTCACGAGCCTCGAGAAAACGTTTGTATTATACGCTCAAAAAATACGAACAGGTGTAGAATTGACGGAACCGAGGAGAAGCGAGAGAGAATATTATACAGAGTGTGAGTTTACTCCGGAGCTCAAAGTAATTGACAACCCGCGTTAAAAGAAAACTATATACACATTTTCTCGTTAATACACGAATCATTCATGCACCAACATCTAGGAATGCTTCAAAATAATATTTTATACATGATATATTTTACATTTAGAGCATTTTAATAAATTTTGATCACAGTCCTAGACATTTTATTACCACGACCTTTTTTTTACTCAAGTAAAAGTAATTCACAAAAATAAGTGAAAATCGAGAAAATAAGTATCATTGGGTGAGATATATATACAAGGAGGAAAATATTAGCATGAGAAAGAGGCAGGTCCTCTCACACAATGCGGATGTTGTAAAAGTATTTAGACATAACAGAATCGTTGCCAGCTCGGTATCTCATTTTACACGGTTTCCAGTATACGCCGTGTAATATTAAAATAAGAATAGAGGGGATAAAAAGTGGCAAAGTCGTGGAAATACGCAGGGAGAAGGTTGTACGATGCGGTTGATGGAGAATTGCGGAGGATAGGTGGCACGCGGTAATTACAGGAGTGCTACCGTTTCGAGTCACATCCTGGCCGGTATAATTTCGTCCTGGCTTTTCGCTAATGCTGGCAAACAGAACGAGCCCGGAGAAAATTTTCTCGTGCGTACGTTACGATCATTGAGCGCTCTTCGGAGTGCGAGATACTTGGCGCGGGGACAGAAACAAAACGAATACGGAGAAAGAGAGATTACCGAGGAAGAGTGAACGAGAGAGAAAGCTGCGAGTATAATAACAGTCCGCAAGCAATAATAGTCTCTCGAAGCTCGCGCGCATTACGCTACATATTTCGCAACCACAAAATTATAGTTATATAGTCGATGCTCGACTCGACAACGCTCGACAGTAGTCAGGAATAACACTCGGAGCAGTAAACAGGCATTCGCGAGCTTTTCCCTTCCTTCGACTTATTCTTTTCGGCTCAAATGAATCGTTCCTCTCCGAAGAATTATCTCTTTACTACTTTTTAACCGACTTTTTACTTTTCCTATTTCTCTACGTGTTTTTATTTACTCGCATTTTCTTTATTTTCAACATACTGCAAGTACACAAACAGAAAAAAGTTTGTTTTTTATTATTTATTATTTATTTTTAAATGAAATTTATTTGTAAGATTCGCTCGATTGAAACAAAAATATTCATAGTTACGTGAACAAAATGTCTCATGTACCGAAAGAAAATAAAATAAAGAAATACTTGGCACTTGGTTCCACATCTTGCTATATATATAATAAAAATATGTATGAGTCTATTTTTCATTTTGGTATTTTTAAATTGATTGTATCAAATGAATTTTTGCTTTGAATTATTTTATACAGCATTCGTGTTGTATTTTTTGCGACGGTTTTCTTTCTAGATACACATTTTGATTCGTAAAATTGAAGGTGCCAAGAAAGAAAAAGAGAGAACGGACGACATACGACTTTTGCGCAGTATCGTCCTCGTCGAGGCGCAACCTTATGTCCGAGATACGGCGAAGAGGAGAGCGAGCGAGAGAGTGAAGTTAATGAGAAGAAAATCGGAGAAAAAGAGAGAGAGAGCAAGAGAAAGCAAATACGTGCTCGAAGGCTAACGAGGATCCCGACACCTCCTTATCCTTATCCTCTCTCTTTCTCTCTTGGGACGAGCCGCTTTACCGTTATAACTCTTGGAGCAGAAATACTCGAGAACGCGCACACTCGAAAAACACACGCTCGCAACGAGAGTCCAAGTCTGTCCAGGGCGTTAATTATCGTACTCTCTCTCTCTCTCTCTCTCTCTCTCTCTCGCCTCGCTTCATTTTTTCATTTAAAAAATTTTTTCTCTTTGTATTTTCGTCTTCCTTTCCCGTCAGCCCATTTGCTAATTTCGCGTCTCGATCTTCAACGAGAGTATTTCACGTATCTCGTTCTAGATATTAAAAAAATTTTTTTTAACTTCAAATTTATATTCATGCGATCGTTGGAATATTTGACAAGCAGCGAAATATTTTCTATTCTCGAACTGAGACGTTGGTGCGCGTTTTATTCGCATAATATGGTGTATATCGAATTAACAAAAATGTTTATTATCATTTTTTATAAATAACATTGCATCGTTTGACGGTTATATTTTTATTATGTCATGAAAAAGAAAGCGATGTAAAAAATCAATAAAAGTCGCGTAGTGTCGACGACGGTACGACGAATATTTCTCGCAATTTCTTTCTCTTTCTCACAGATCTCATTTTGCTCGCGTTTCCACGCGATATTATACTGATTGATCGACCGGTCGGTTACACGTCGAGGATTCCGCTCGCTCGTCCACTTCTTTGGAAAAAACACGAAAAAGTCGAGTACACGCTTGCTCGTTCCGTTTTTCGCTCGCCCCCTCGCAATCGCGAGCTCGTTCGCGTTTTGCTACCGTGCAACGACCAGGTTCGTACGCTCTTTTGCTTGGCCGTGAATCGAACCCGTAATTCGTCTCGCTCCCACGTTCAATTTAATTGCGCAAAACAACAGCGCGTGTTCCGTCTTTTTTTTGTACACCCCATTTTTTTTTATTTTCTTAAAATATTTTAATGTGCGGAAACAACATTTCTTTCATATTCAAGAATACGCACGATTTTCACTTTACAAGCATCGAATGATTTTCATTTGTATTGAGAATTAAAAATAATTTTGAAACATGTGTTATTAATTAATTTTTGTATACAAAAATGTTAAAAAAAGTGACTTCTCTTCCTATAGAGGCTGACACGAAAAATCAAAGCTACTGGACACGGCATATTTAAAAAAAAAGAAGAAGATTCACGTATGTATTTCGTTAATAAACTCAAGAACATGTCCACGTACTTTTTTGCAAAAAATACGGCGAGTCGCTGCCATAAAAGTAGGCTCGCATATGTTACGATATTAGATATTACGCGAGTCCTCAGGTGTTTCTCGACCCGCGGGCAGATCGCGAGAGAGGAATAAAGAACGCGGAGCGCACGTCCCGGCGAGTCTCCGAGAGAGAGCCTTTTGCGGCTTTAAAAATAACTTAATTAATGCGCGCGCGAAGAGACCGTCGAGACAGTTAAAAAATGCGTACAACCTCCTTTTCTAACGCAAAGAAAAAACCAAATAATTCCATTAAAAATATTTAAATAAATATACAAACATAAAATATACATAAGAGACATAAGTTTAAATTTTTGTGTAAAAATATATAAACGGATAGATACATATATATAAATAAAAGCGTGTGTATATACGGGTAACATAAACGTACGGAGAAGTCATGCGGTGTGCTCCTGCGTTGAGTTTTGTGCCGAGGAAGCCGATAATTGGGCGGACCGCGCGGTGCGGAATGTCTCTTCGAAAGCGGCGACTAGAGGTATATAACTCGGAGCTTGCGCGCTTGTTTTGTACGTATGTTTCCACGTTCAACCATCCCGCTGTCTCTTTCTATTTCTCTATGATTAACTCCCCGTCCAATTAACTCGCATTAGGCGTTACATCAACCGCGCTAGCTCTTGCTCTCTTTCTCCGGCTCACGTGCTGTGTACATGCGTATACTCTCTGAACTCTTCTGCTCCCCTGATTCCATTTATATACGGCTATCCATACATGTTCTTACATGCGGAACCTTCCAGTCCAAATCAACAGGTTCCTCAACCCGATACACCTCATTTTTCCATTTCTATATTTTATTCCAACGAATTTTGTTGCTACTTTGCTTTGTCAGCAAATCCTTGTTTTGCGGTGCATAACGACCTAAAATCCTTACTCGTATATTGTAAAAAATTAGGCGAGTACATTTACAGATTGCAGAACTATTGAGGAAAAAAAAGATTCGTTGGGATAGCACACTTGACGATTTTTTTAAACTTTATATGATAATAAAAACTTCTATTAATTCGGCAAGTTGAACTTTTTAACGATTTTTCTACAACGATAGTATTGTTTTTGGGGCCATATAATTTTAAATAAAAATTAAAAAATTTTACACATATTGAAAATTTGCAACATTTTCAAGATTTTTCAACAAAGCAACTTCAAAAAATGTTCGTGGGATTTCAGAGTTATGCACTTTTTATACGTAGTTGACAGAAATGATAAAATTTAAAAATAAATTGTTATTTTAATAAATTATTTATCAAGTAAGAATTTTCGTTAAATTTCAAAGTGATGTACTTTTCATATACGTATATGAAAAGAGTTGATGAAAATTATGACATTTGAGAATTAATTTTTTTTTAATACATTATTTATCAACGGAAAATTTGAATGATCGTTGAATATTTATATTAAATTTCGAGTATGATTTTTAAATAGATTTTTGTGCATACAAAGTGGTAAAAAGTGTATACTGATGTTTTTAGAAAAAGATAAATGAAAACAAACATTTCATCTGATACTTAACATAAATATAATGGAATTTCATCTGTCTAAATTTAATACAAAGAGAAAACATTATTTCAATTAATATTTGAATTTTTTTCATCTTAAAACATCGGGCATCGAAAGAATGTTTCTTCAAAAAAATATATGCGCACTGTAACGGTTTTTATGAGAGCTGTACACGTTTTAAGATCAATTTGGAACACCGGAGGGTAAAAGTTCATCGATTTGACTCGAAATACCTCATACAGAAATCACTAAAATTCTCGACGAGCCTAGTTGAAATTCGTCGCTGTTCATTCCATTCGATGTTCTCCGGTAGATGTCTTTGTCGTCGTTAGTCCGAGATATCCAGCGCTACTCTCTCGAATATCTCGATAATAACACCGGCAGCTATTAGGTGAACCGAAAGCTATGTCGTCTATCTTAACTATGTAACAGTAGTTTTATACTCACACACATCTGAAAAAAGGTACACATATGCCGATCTAACAGCTATTTCAGATTTTCTGTTCATCGATTAGCTGAGCGCTGCATCCACACAATTCCCACTCGACTTCTCTTTATAGAGACATTAAATCTTGAATCCACTATAAAAATAAACATAATAAACAGATCAAGAAATAAAATAATAAAAATGGTATTTATGATTTAAAAAGTTAAATATTAGTACGAAAAATCATAAAGTGGAAAAAATAAATTTTATTTAAACAAATTTTTAGCTAATTATACTTTTTTCCGATTTAAAAATTATGAAAATAATATATCACTGTCGTAGATTTAGTTATGGTGAATTTTTCTCTTTGATAACAAGCGATTATAATTATTTCCAACACTTGATCGAAAATCGTACCAACAGCCTTGTTATCGATTATTACAAATACATAATGTACACTCTTGTAATGACAGAGCGCCGACTAACTTCCGTGCGAATAAACGGTAAAAGGCTTTCTCTCGATCTTACATGGATTTTTCCTCGAGATTAGATAAGATAGCGATTACGAAGATAAGAATCACGATCGAGTGGTTCGGGAATTCAAGAAAATATTCTTAAAATGTTGTTGAAATATTAATATATTTTATTAAAAAGTAGTAAAGAACATGCAAAAATTGCAAAAATTTAATCAATTCAGTTTTTAGCTTCTCATTTTTTTTATCTGTTTGAAAAAATTCTTCTGAATCAACAGCTTGATGATTTTCCATCGTCCATGTGCTCATTTTTTCCCTGAATTTTTAAGATCCTGTATCTCCTCGTTAGTTCATTAATTAGATTTTTTATCATTCTCCGAGCGTGTCGAATTCGTTGGTACCGAGCTGAATAGTCAAACAGAAAAACTGGAGTCCACGGGTGTAAAATTATGGAAATAATTAAGTACCGGGAGCAGTTGATATTTTCCCCATGGCCGGCGAAGACAGCCGAGGATTCATCATAAATTTTCTCTCTTTTCTTTCGACACTCCGAGGTGAGAAGAAAATGCAGGAGAGATACGCTCCGTGAAGACGAATGAAAAAAGTAAATGAACGTAAGAGAAAAAAGTGTTAAAAAAACTATAGTGAAGAAAAGAGCGATAGAAACGCCCTCGCATCCGAGTTCAACTCTTACGCGACGAGGACTCGACGAGAGCGAGTTGGTCACGTTTCCTAATTGCGTCGCATCATCAGAATTTATTTCGGGGTGGGCTTTCGCCCTTTTTTCCTCTTTCTGCTTTCTGCTTTCTCTCTCTATCACTATAACACTATATATTCTCGCTCTCTTCTTATTCCTCTAAATATATTCTTCAAATTTGAGATTTATTATCGGAGTGCTCGTCATCTTGAATCTGAGCGACACTGGACGACACGTTGAATTCTTAGGAGTTGACGATTATTCTCCGAGATTCCTGGCAATCCAATAGCTTCCAAACACCAGGAAAAATGAGACTTAAAAATTTTTCTCTCTCTCCGTCTCTCTTTCTCTTTCTTCGTCTCTCGAAGCTTAGTCACGCTTCGCAATGAGCATCCGGAATTTATTTATATATCTACGTATAGAGATTCACGCCGCTGTGTGTTGTTCACACGTTTGATTCCGGATTCCCCTTTGAATACAGAGAGAATTCTCCGGCGTGGAAAGCCCTTCGCGCGAGCCTATTACCTCTCGTTATTGGGCTCTAATGGGTGCACGCCTCGAGAGAGCCCCAGTACGCAACGAGTATTCTCATCTCTACAAGCAGAATATTCCGATTATCGGGTTACATCCCCAACAAACTACACACATATTTTGCATCATTCCTATATACTTTCAAATTACTCTTTAATTACTTTCCACATTCTCTATTTGTTTATCTCACGATTCACTATCTAAATATCAACTAACACGATCTTATCATTTGTCCAAGCATTATCGAAATTCGATAACGATTCATTTTTTTCAAATTCTGAAACTATTTTTATCGTCGTTGCACAATTTTTGCAGATAGTCGTGCTGCCATTAATGGTGTTAATGTGCGCTGCCATTGATAACGAATAAAGAATTTTTTGGGATTATCACAACCATTCACTCGAGAAAATCAATTTTTGCATGTGAATAAATTTTATTGCGAGGCTTCACCGAAGTTTTCCATCGAAGTAGAAAAATAATTAATGATCAGACACTGTTGATAAGTGTTAATGATCAAATTTTATATCGATTATCAACAATTTGAACAAAATGTCTTTTAACTTTTTTCATGAAAAACTATTTTTATACTAAATATTTAAATATTTTAGTTAACAATTCGATCTGTTGAGTAAAAATTGAAAAATCGAGTAAGAAAATAACTGCATGATTCAATAAATGAAAAAATAATTGCAGTAATATTTTCGTATGAATTTCCACTCGAGTGCAGAGTTAGTTTACGGTCTTCTCGAGTTACGCAGAAGCTTATTTCCATTATCTCTCGTAAAATTGAGGCGGTGTAGTTTACCGTAGAGGAGAAAACGCGAATGAGGTCCGGGGAGAGAAAAGTGCAAAATCGAGAAGAGATTCGTCGAGGCCTCCCCCTCGTTTTAGCCTCACAATGAGCCTTATTGCCTTCTCTCTTTTCTCTTCATACGTGCTATATTTTAACTCCCCTTGGCCAAAGTGTGCGTAATACGCTCCATACGTACGCACGTACGGGGCAATCTGGGGGCTCCGGGAGCTCTTCAAACATTCAACCGCGCGTTTCCTATCAAATATATCCCTTCTGCCTACAGTGGCTTGTAAAAGTTAATGAAAGTTGTTGTTTTTTTCATTTTATATAAGCTAAAATAAAATCGTACAAACTTAAATTATTTTTAAAAACTTTTTAAACTATATTTGTAAATCATTTTATATATATTTGAACAAACTTTCGTCAATTTTATTCATTTTTATATTTATGATTTAAAAATATACTTTTCGTTCATACACGTTATTATATAACTTTCGGAGTTACTGGAAATGAAAAAGGTATATTTTTCTATTGAGGTTCTATATGTATAGGCATAGATATATTTTCTTATAACTTTTTGACAATACTGTACGTGCATAAGTTACCATATGTACGTCGAACGATCGTGATCGCCGAACAAAGAGTGCAAGGGTGAAATTCGATCGTCTCGATTCACGTGTGACGTGTACGACTCCTCGATTTCACGTGTGCTCCGCTTTATCGAGCACTGTTTGCACTTTTTCATCAGACGAGAGCCCATCGTTGGGAACAAACACCGAGCTCTCGCCTCCATCTGCTACCTTCTTCTCTCTAATAGTTTGCCCGAGAACAAAAAAAAGATCGATAAAATATACTTGAAAAAAATTAATACTGTATTTAAGACTTTTATCTTGATATCTTTGATAATTTTTTGACATTTTTTTTGTGAAATGTACCATTATTCCAACAATTCAGTGCTTACTCTTCAGTAACAGTGTATTTAATTAGTAGGTAGTTTTATATATTATCACCTATTTTCTAATTACAGTACGTCCAAAATCCTTCTGTTCGTGTTAAATTATTTTGTAATTTTATTTAATTTGTATTCATTTACTCTATGTGGTATGTAAATTGAACATTTAATCAACTTGCATTTTCTTTCCTGTTATCAAAAACGTAATAAAACGAATAAAACATTATTTCTGTATAGTGTGAAGATTAATCTCAGTAAACAATTGTTTATTGTCCTCCATCACTTCGTTTTTTAATCATGTGTGTTTAGTAATATATGAAGATAATATTTGCATCTATACGTCTGGTATTCAGTGTTAGCGGTCTCCCCTTACATGTTCTCGATTGAATTGAAATTTAAAGTGACACTCGCGTCAAAGGGAATTCGCAGGTGCAGACCTTTTATTATTGGGCGTAGTTTTGAATACAGGAACGATGACGACAGTTAAATGGAGTACGCGAGAGGGAAAATTTGATCAGCACGAGGGCGCTCTCATTCACGGAGCCAAGTGTTTTTTAAAGCCCGGCCGGAAGAGAAAAGAATGAGAGAGCGATGAATGGGAAGGGTGTGTACGGAGCAAAAGTTTGGGCAACGAGTTTCGCGGCTCCGAGAGCGCATTGCAGCGTGCCCGCGAGCATCTGTCGCAATCACCGGGACTATTGTCGGTCCGGTTTAGCGCGGGGGGCGATCTCTACGGGACTTTTAAACGACAGTCTTCCTTGCATACAGGACCTTTTACAGGACCTTTTACAATTACGACTCGATCGTACGAAATTAAATTCAAGATAAAGAATTATCACCACAACGATGAAATTATTGACAAAATTCTGAGTAAAAAAGTATTTGGACTTTTTTCAATCCGAGCAAATCCTGAAGAGTTATCGACGAATTGAGTTTACCCAACCAGCGAACGCCGCGTGGCAATAACCTCGCGGTCACGTGACGCGCGCGCTCTCTCCATTGGATCGCTCCTGACGCCCGATAACTCGTCACCGGTGCGTCGTATCGAGAAGTGCTTCAGGACTTTTCGCCTCAAAATTTTATCAAGGATTCAATTTGTCAAGTTTGGACATCGAATTTTGGAACGACCTGTATCGGGCCGAAGGATCCCGGTTGTTCTTTCCTGCGGATTTGCATGAACGTCCCGGGGCTCGTATACAATGCGAGAACCTTCTCGTGCGAATCGAGAGCACACATGCGATACTCCGCACGTGCTTCGTCAATCCTTCAGAGGCGTATGAAGCGTGCAAGCCCGGATGCCGGTGAGTTCGACGATGAGAGGGAACGACAGAGAGGAGCCAAGTGTCCTCGAGCCGACGCTTCTGTAATGCTCCAGATCCGTACCGTATTATTATATCTCGGCGCATGACCAGAAAGAAAAAACAAAAAAACCGTGCGTGTAGGGAGAAATAGGACACGGGACGTTTCGCGCGAGCCACTCACCAATTTCCATAATTGTTTCTTTGGAATAATTCATTTTGCAAATACGGTACCATCATATTCCGTCATTTACATATACATTATCGAATGTGCATAAAAACATTTTAATATTTATCATTTGGTAGATAGAAAGAATTAAATACTTTCATTATTAAATTTGTAAAGGGACAGTACGCACAAAACTGTTAATTTCGCAATGTTTTGTATTTTTTTGTAATTAAGGGATTAAGATAGTCCTACCGTGGTTCTATGGTGAAATGCTTTTCTATAGAATTTCTTAAAAAATTGTATACGTGTCCTTTAACATATCGTACGCAGGTGCGTGTCAAATTTTACAAGGCTTTTTAATCTGGAAATCAAGATATTTATTGTTGAAAATCATAACTTTTTGCAACTTTATACATAAAGGTCTGTGTTAAAAGTAGATGGCAAAGTTTTCTAAAATTTTGCACCAATGATGTTTATACATCATAGAAAGTTCCTTTAATTTTTTTAAAAAAGTATGCAGAAAAAAATATCAACGGATAATTTTATCTGCTTTTTATTTTTTATGGGAAAAAAACTTTTTAAAGGGCTGTCGCAGTATAAAAATTACCTTAAAAAACTTATTAATTGCGAATAAATATATTGGTACACAGAATTCCCTGTGTAAATGCAGCTTAGTTCGGTGCTAGAGAAAATATTCGTCGGAGGCTGTGGAAGCGAAAGGGCTTTGAGGGTAATCTGAGAATCTAATATGTCGTTTATGACCGCGCGGTTCGCGACGACGGCACTTTTTTCGCTCTCCCCGCGAGGTCTTTTTTTATTCTCGACTCAGAAATTTTTTTTATTTTCAACTTTTAAATTCATCTCGTTTGTCGTTCAGGCTTCTCCGGTTTCCCGGGCACGAGACACGCACAGAGCTCCGCTCATTTATTCCGTTTGCCCGTCTCGTTTCTCTCACCTCGGCCCCGCGCGATCGGCGTTCCCTAATCTCACAATGGCGGCGCCAAACCCCATTAATTCGAAGTGTTGAGAGTTGAAATAAGTTTTGGGCCCATTTCGAATTGTTCAGCTTCGCTCTTTCGCTTTGAAGCCAGCGAAGAATGGAAAATAGAAAGGGAGCAAGACGCGAAGAAACAAAGAAGAATAATGCGGCGGGAGAGCGACTCGCGAGCGTCGTAATCGTATCAAAAACTCGATAATAACACGCTCGACCAACGCGCCGGGATGACGAAGCCACCTTCTTTTTCCTCCTTCATTAAATTATCCTCTATCACGCGCGCTACGTGAAAAATCTCGATAAAAAAAAGAAAATATGAAATAAAAAAGGTAAATAAAAAATAAAAATGACGTCGAGGTTCTCCTTTTATTTCATCGCATCTCTCTCTCTCTCTTTCTCTCTCTTTCTATCTTCGCGTCGCTTCAAAAATTACATAGGCAACACGTAACGAGGATCATTACCGAGAGACGAGGAAATTTTTAATTCGGCTTAATTAAATTAGATTCAATGAGTATATTAATAGGGATGATAAGCCAGCGAGTGCTGAAAATAAAAAAAGAAGAAGGGCTGGAGAGGAGGAGAGAGAGAGAGAGAAGAAGGGGGAGGAAAGTCCGAGGCTCTTTCACGTACGCGTACAAAACAAGCGCGTGTGCACCAGGCACTTTTTTAAATTCAGAAACGCAAGCATGATGATGATAATTAATGTGACAAGGGTATAAAGTTCTGGCGAACTCTTTTATTCCAGACTTGTTTCTCTTCTTTTATTCGCTTTATTCCTCTTCCTTTTTTTCAACTCTGAAATCGCAATATAACGTGTGATCCAAAGGCTTCCTCGACGTTTGTTTTTGGAATGAGGAGAAATGAAGCCGGGACTGACTGGCTTCTCGCTTCATTTTTTGCGCCTCTGTGAAGCGAGGGTTAAATTTGAAAAAAAAGATGCAGATTTGCGTGGACTCACCCTGCACTTCCCACATGCCACGTCAGACTTTTTTAGCACACCAATTTTATTCTCATATGTCAAAACGCGAATTTTTCGTTTTTTCCCCTCAAACATTTTTATGAAAAAAGTAACATTGATTTTTGATTTTATGCACTGTTAAGTTTCTTTAAAATTTTATTCATATTTTGTTCGTCAAAAAAATGCTATTTAAAATTTTAAGAAAATCTACAGAAATAATTATTTTTATAGAGATTAATATTTGCACGCTAGAAACTTTTACATTATTCAAATAACATGTTCAAAGGTTAAGTTTGTTGGTATGTACAGAATTAAATAGCGAAGTATATAACTCAGAGACTATTAAATCCGTAGAATGTAAAATTAATTTGTACAATTCACATTTTTTTATATAATTATTTTAAAAAATCTTTTTTATTTTGTGCTTTCATACATATGTATTTTTTTGAATCTTTTTTTTTGCTAAAAAACACCAATTTTATGTTCATCAACTGTATTTTTATTGTACTATACCGATGAATATTTTTTCTCTCAAAATTGATCATTTCGCAATGTTTCATGCTGCTGTGTACAGCTACTTTAATTCGATAGGAACGCGAGTTGCACGAATCGGCGATAGCCTCGCGATCGGCGCGACTCCCCCTGGAATCATCGACAGCTCGATTATTCGCGTTCCGTTACGAATGCTCGCTATGCGGTTCTTCTTTCTCTCTCTCTCTCTCTCTCTCTCTCATCGAAGAGGTATTTTCCTTCGTTTTCGAACTCGGAGTCCTCTCTTTCCACAATACTGAGTGAATAAGCTCCTATGCGCTTTTCCGGGTTCACGCGTCGTTACTTCGACGTACCGGATAAATTTAAAAAAATTTACATTTTCCTACATACTTTTATTATTTTGTTGATTCTACTTTTTAGAAAAAGAGAACGTTTTAATCAATTCGACGTTACGCTCTCATAGATCGAAGCATTGCGGAAGCGATGAAGCTTTTTGTCGATTCGCGAATCAGCTCGAGTTCGCGAGTCTCCTCAAGTCCTCCGTATATATACAACTCGCGAAACGAGGCTCGTTTCTTCCGCGAATTAACTACCGACTCCCAACTCGACAAAGCTGCGCTTCTCCCGTTTTTCTTTTTTTCGACGTGTATACACGGCGCGATAGAGTCAGCAGTCAATGTTCCAGCCAAAGGGATTTTGCGCCGGGAGGAGGAAAGGATGAAGGGGGCCTCTATCGATTCGTATTTTATCGTCCCACTGTGCTCACCGCTACTTTCTGTACCATATAAATTTCCATTTGACGATCTACCAGGCTGATTAGCAACGGAGACGCCGTCTGCAGATAAGGCTCCTTCCTCCAATTCGCATTATAGATTTTTTCCCGTAACGCATATCGATATACATATCGGAACGTTATTCACTTCATTCGAGATAGTTCCAAGTTAATATACATATATATATAGAATCTTGATTAAAATTTTAAAATGATCGAAAGCGAATTAGACAATAATTTTTAATATATTTAATTTTACATTCAATTGTGGTGCAGATGTGGTTTGATATGCTGTGTTTAATCAGTGTAAATAATTAACACCGCAATATAAACACCTTACCTGGAGGTTGGAACAACCCGCCCTTAGTGCGTAAAATAAATGAAGTAATAACGTACTTTGTTCGTAAAAAATTTCATGTTAACAAGTTCGTAAATTATTTTTTATTTTTCTCTCTGTGATTGCAGAGATTTACCCTAATGTAGAGTAATTTATTACTATCTAGACTTGTTCTTTTAAAAAAAAAATTTGTATACTAAGTTTTTCATAATACATGTAACGTTGATGTTGAGTAGCAGGCGTTCTGGCAATGTTTTGAAAAATTTTATATTTAAGTGAAATAATTAAGATTCCCCTCAAACCAGATTAACCAAAGATGTACTAGAGGACTGGTTTGCTCAATGATACTCAGATAATGAGTCAAATAAAATGATGTTGTGGTATGCCAAGCTTCAGCTTAGGTACCTGATACTACATTTTTCGCATTAATTCTCGTCCGTTTATTGCCACTTAATAGAGTAAACTGCCAGAAACATAAACAAAGTTTTATTGCTGAACAGGGATGGACGAAGCTCGATACTTTTCTTAGCAATGAAAATTTTTCAATAAGTGATGCTTATTTCTTCGATGGTGCAATAAACATCATCCATTGAAAAATTTTTATTTCTCAGGAAAGTATCGAGAGATCGATTTTTGACCCCGTGATATCAGAAATAAGTAACACCACTTTACATCTTTCACCAAACACACCGGTATGATATTATTTTGTACCACTCACACAATTTGGTTAACACCGCGAAATTTTTTACAGTGATTTCTAGAAATTTTTTCTTTCATTTATAAATAATAAATGTATAAAGTAGATAAAATAGAACTGTCACGCTTAGAATAAATCAGAGTTTCCAAGATTCTGATTTGCTCCCGAAAATTTCGTTTTCTTTCCATTACATTTATTTTAGAATTGAAAATATAGAATCAAAAATGTATAACACTAATTTTTAACAAGATATATAAACGCATTCAAAATATTATCCGAATTTAATTCTTTAAATATAACTTCGCGACTGTGTCAAATCGATTTCATTGGACGTCGATATCGGGGGGTTATTAATTTATGTCCCTTCAGTACATCTCGCGAACGAGAAAGCACGCAGTGTACTCTTTGGCGATCAAACGGATCGCGCGCTTTTCTTCTCAACTCCTAGCCACGTTCTTTCGATACGAGTATTTAATTTATCCCTTCGAATGCGTGCTGCCTTCTCGATCTTATTGTTCGTCGCGGTGCGAGTAAAAAGAGAAGACGGCCGAGAGGCACTCTCAGCGAAAGAGCCGCGTTAGAAAAGGAAACAGGAAGAAACCGGCAGTTAGAGATTGATGAAAGAGAGCTCACGGACACTTGGCTAACTACATTTGTTTCTTTAATAACGATCGACGTCACTATTGACGGCAAAGTCAAGTACGCACTCTTTGTATTCGGTCACTGCGTAAAGAAGTCATTATTAATGATGATCCAGTCCGACGCGAGTCGGCATCGATGTTACAATAAATTATTGAATGCATCGTCTCTAAATTATATACATTTGATATTGATTTTATCAATACAAAATTGTATAACTATGATAAAAGTTATCTAAAAAAGGTTTATAAATATGATTTTTTTAAAATTCTAAAAACGTGTTATCTTTTTTCGAAAGATACCAAAAAAATATAAATCTCGGTAAAATATAATTGTAAGTATCTCCATATACCTGCAGATAATGCATTTATACAAGGTGTCCTAGGAGCCAATCTTTGAATTAACAAAAATTAGATCGACTAGACAATTTTTAAGAAACAAAGTTTTTGGGTACTTTTTTATCGAGTGTGACAGTGACGAATTATCAAGCTGAATACCCAATTGGTATAAGACGAGTCACGTGACATTGACAACCACGTGTGGAACTTATTGATTGGCTGGCCAAGATTTCTCGATAACTCTTCATAATTTTCTCAGATCGAGAAACTCCAAAAAACAATTGCGACTCAACAGGGTTTCGCTTCTTTGGTGTTGAAATTCACTTTTATGAAACACCCTGTACGTGCTAACCGCCTACCTGATCAACACGAGAAGAATAATCATTCGACCATCCGGCATGTAATGTAATTTAAATTGACTTTGTTGCTTCGCCTTGACGCGAATTGACGTCGATCCCACCGCATCGGTAGTGGCTGTGGATTCACTTTTCGCCAAAGAGAGAAAGAGAAGCAGGGATAAAGGGGAGGGAAGGGGAAGAGTCAAGGGTACCTGTGTACTTGGATCGAAAATTTATTGCTCGTAGCAACCAGCGAGACTTTTTCATTTCGTTTCAACGACTTTTATTATACCCCTTCCCGCCTTTTTATACGCATGTCCCTTTATATTCGATTCTTCGAGAGTCTTCCGCGGAACGAGACAGAAAACGAGTCCCGCCGCGAGACAAGGTAATTAAAGCTCAATGCACATGCAATTCTCTCATAAGCCACCGAACATTCCTCCCCGCTGAATACAGGATTATTCAGAAAAACTACCGATTTTTCCAATCGGCCAAATTAATTTAAAAATAAAAAGACAAATCATACGTGTCTCTTATTTTTATTTATTTGAACAAAATCTACGTAATTCGTTCAAGTATATGAAGCAGCTTCGCAGAAAATCCTGAAATAATTAGCAATTAATTGTCTATCATGTGCTGACGTGCACTCGTTTTTTCCCAAAAGGATTAAAGCCTGTAATTAATTCATGAATCCAGGGCGGAAATTCGTTCTTGATGCTCTCCGCTGGCGCATCTTTTCTCACGAGGCGCGGATGAAATTACTGTCAAGAGAAAAAAAAACGAGGGTATAACAAATGATTCTCTTCGATACATGGCGCGTTTAGCCGGAAGATCCAGTGTGTTTTTTTCACATAAAAAATAATGAAGGAAGTGTCCCGCTTGTGAATGGATCTGTATCGGGCGCGCTCGCTCGGGCGGGAAGAGAAATTCCGGGCTCTTTCGCAAAAGTCGCGTTCTGCGGCTGACCGCATGTCCTACACGGGATCTTCTCGCTTCTTGACGCTGTAAACCATCATTACCGGCGTTCTATCTTTATACGCGTGTTATCTCTCCACGTGAGCGTATATCGAAGTGCATCCTTCGATCTGCAGTGCGCAAAGGTAAAATAAAATAATGCACACCGCGTACACACTCGCCGCGATGCCACACGATCGAACGCCTCTTACGAGATACGAGCACTCGAGTAGCCCCGTGGTGAACCGTGACGCCCCGACGAGAAATTTCCGGCCACCTTTCCTGATGCGATCCCTCTTACTTTTTCTTCTAGCACAACAGAATATACCTCTCTCGAATCGAAATTGTAGCATTCATCAATTTATTCGTCTATTTTTCAATGTGCTGATTAAAAATTCTGTAGTCGTTAAGGAAGTCGCGATCTTTTTTTATTCTTGGCTGTGACTTCTTTATTTTTTATACCTGTTATATTTATCAGATATCTAATAGAATACTAGAAAATATAAAAAAAAACTTTGAATAAAAATCTAGAGAAACATGTTGTATGAGCTTATTTTTAAAAAGTTATTAAATCGATTAATATAAAAATGATATTTCGAATAGTTTTTTAAAATTTTAATCATTATAATTTATCAAAATTATTTCTAAGCCTGAAGCAATTGCAAAAAATTGCTTCGATATATTTTCTTGATAATTTGCGTGAATTTTCTTCGGCATCGTTTTATGTGTTACATAAATTTCGAAAAAGCCTAAACTCCACAATTTGAGATATCAATTGTTTCAATTACTTTTGTAAAAAAAAACGAATGAGGAGATTTTTCCGTGCCGATATAGCTTTTATCGAGTTTTCCTTTTCGCGAATCCAAGCGACAAACTTCCGACGATGACTACATAAAATTAAAGTGAGTTAAAATGATAATGACGCGGCGAGTAGGGAGAAAAAAAGGAAAGATGAGATATTGCATCATGACGCGATGGAAGAACTGGTTCAATTACGCGAACGCAGTTATCGGGGCTGGCGTGAATGGGTCTCGGGCGATTCGGTACGCTCCGGGCTGTTCTAAACGTTCTCAGCTTCTTTCGCAGCGGAAAGCCACCAGGAGCGTGTCAATTATTCGATTAGCCATTGCCTCTTTTTTTGTACCGATCGAATCCTCTCTTTCTTTTTTTCTTCTTATTTTATCCGCTCCTCTCATCGATGCACCGCGATCCGGCGCTGGCGGGAAAAAATTTCGATTGACGGATACGTGTATATTCCTCGAGAAAACGACGAGGTTGGTCGTCGTTGGATTCGCGAGCTCGATATAACGCAAAAAATGACTGACGGTTGACGAGCCGATTTCCAGGATCTCCGAGGCGGAGACTCTTCGAGCGTCCCGTGTCGCTTGCTCTCCAGTTTTTTTCGCGAATTATTCGACTCGAGAACGTCGAGTCAATGCACCGTTCCGTGTGGTCCTGCTCATGATACCGAGTGCCTGCAATCAATGATCGAAAATTACATTTTGTACTTGTCACACGCACACACAATTTTCTTCACAATTTTAACATTTTTTTTTTATTAATTTAGAAATTGTATTTTAATCGCCATCGCGTTAACTGAGTTTTATTTTCAAATTTACCACGTCACCTTTGCTTGTTTCATAAATAATATTTTTCATGGCACAAATTTTACTCTCGAGCTACACGAATATAGGGAAAATTCCGTTATAGGATGACAATGATGTCCCAGCTTTTAACTTCGCTTCGAGCGTTTAATCAAGTTTAAAATATCGTGACAAGAATCCTGCTTATTCGCGAACTAAGACGATTATAATACTTGTTTGGCGTGTAATCTCGTGAATTATCTGCGAGTTCTTCCTGGCCTTAGAACTGGCTGTTATAAAAAATTGAAAAAATTTTCGAGGAGGGCGGGAAGGAGGGAGAAAGATAGTGATACGGTAGCCGGGGTTTATTGATAAACGCATCGAGGAACAAGAAAAGTCGGGTGCTCGCGCGCGCGGAACGAAAAGCTCGCTGCTACCTCGTTATATTGATGAAGCAATACACGATATCGGGATCGTTACGAGACGCCGGGCATAATAAGCACTACCGCGTACATATATACACACGTTACGCTTCACCATACGAGAATTTTATGATTTATCACCCTGGCGAAGACTTACCTCGTGGTGCGAAAATCATCACCGGATATTCCTCACTTTTCTCTCGCCTTTTTTTACTATTTTCATACTCGAGGCTTCCTTTTTTCATTATTTTTACTTATTTCACTCGTTCAGGGTGGAAATTGTGCACATTTTTTAGAACTTCCATGCTAGAAGTCTCAAGTTTATTGCGCTTCGAAAAAAAAGAACGTTTCGAGCACGCATCCCTGATAAGTCACTTTTTATAATTGATAAAATTAATTAGCTACTCTATTGATATGGGACTATCTGTCGAAAAAGAGACACAAAAAAACTCATCTTTCCGGTTGACACTCGATTACCGAAATTTTAGCGCTTCCTGGTTTTAACTTCTAAATATTTTGACCCATATTCATTTGTTATCGACGAACAAAAAAGAGTACAATAACCTATAATTATTTTTGTATAGAATATCTTCAGATTATAAAAAAAAATTGTTCATTTAGCAATGAAAAATATATTCTATCTTTCAGTTTACAATAAAAATCCTCGATGTTGTAAATTTTTTGGAAAAAGAGATTCTGAATCGAAAAATACATAATTAGGTGTTTTTTCATACAGGGAAAAATTTGTATACAAAAAATTATCTTTGTAGGAAAGAATCTTAAGAATTTTCAAACTGTTCTCAAATTCTTTATTCGTGTCCAAGCAAATTCTGAAGAGTTATATATTTATCGATGATTCGTTTTCAGCCAATTAGTGACAATGAACGCGTATTGACGTTATTTGATGCACGTCGAATAAATAAAATACGTCGAAAGTTTTCACTTCAAAACAGAGAATGAATTTCAATGTTTTCAATCGGAATGTTATTACGAATTTTAAAGTTTTCATTTAAAACATCTTTTATTTTTCGAATTTCCAAGCATTTGAGCAAATAAATTTATATTATTTCGAATTTTTCGACAATGTGGCGGCATTTGGTGCTATGCGACACCGCGTGCAAGTCTCTGTTAACACGTGTGTCAAATTCCGTTGGTAGGAGAGATCGCGATGTTTATTCCCGTGGCGTATCCCGCTCTGGGGACCGGGTTTACTAATCCGGGCGTGGTAATCATTATCGCGCGCAACGACTCAATATTTCTGTATATTCATGTATGTCCCAATACAATGAACAGGGAGAGGTACGTAGACGCGGAGAGAGGCGAGCGTGTGCGTACGGGAAGGCAATTCATAATTGTCGGCTTAGAGGAGGCGCTGCGGCCGTTTCTCTCGCGGTAAAATCACGCACCGCGACGAATCATATCTACGGCTTAATTCCGCATGCCAGGAATGAATAAACGAGCCTGGCACCCGCAGTGTAAAAGAAAAAGCGAGACGCGTTTACAAACGAGTCACCGAAAAGTACGAAATTTATCGATCGCAAATTTATTAAAACGAGAATTATCGCGCCCCGTACGGTTGACACGGTGAATAAATCGCTTAATTACATCAACCAGTCAAGACTCTGAGATTTACTCGCACGGCAATTATTTACTCACTCTCATTCTTATTTATGCAATTTTTTTCATTTAATTATACTTATTCAGATTTTTTTATTCAATCCTTTCTTCAAACATTATTTATACACGGACTTCTTCGTTTCACTTTTTTTCCCTTTCTCCCTTTGTTTTGATCCTTTTAATACAAAAATTAATTAAATTTGATGAAAGCGAATGACATATAGAGAATGACTTTAAAATGGTATTTTGAAGGAAGCGTGTGTCTCTCGAATCTAAATTTCGTTAAACTCGCTCGTCGGAATCTTTTGTTTCCGGCGTTTGGCACTGACAAATAACGACAGTAGCGGGAGAATCTTGAATAGAATTTTGTTTCTCTCTTTTTTAGCGGAGTTTGAAAGGCGAGAAAGAGCTGTGTCGCCGATGATACGATAGGGAGAGAGATAGACACACTCTGCTGTAGATTCGTTGGTCAAAGAGCCACGAGGTCCGCAATGAATCTCTATCATTTCGTCTCTCTTCCCCCCCCCTCGCCCCCTTCCCGCGGGCTCGTTCTTTCCTCTTGTTCGCCACGGTGAAATCAGAAAGAGCGTTTGGCTGCTCTTGGAAGTGTGCGCGCGCGCGTCCATATGTCAGTGCCAGCCGTCGAATCATTCGAGCCGCTCGATGCTCAATTTGACACAATGGTACCGGTTAAACACAATAATTACCCCATGGAGACTGTAATATAAGACTGGCGAGGAATTAAAAAGAAGAGAATAGGCATGGAAAGAGAATGAGAATAAGGGAGAGAAGATTGGAAATAAGAAAAGCAAATGGTGAAAGGACATGGGAAGAGAGAGATAAGAATTAGCCACAGGTGTGATTATTGCCGAAGGAATTATTGCCCGCGGTGATCGTTCCTCATAATCGATATATACGCAATTCAATAATATTTCTCGTCAATATTATTCCTTTATTTTTCCCTTTCTCGTTCCTTTATCTTTTCTTTATCCTTTTCCTCTTAGCTTCAAATGTCATCTACAATGCTTAAACGATTTACAGAAACTAAAGATAAATTTCTCACAAGTAATTTCCGTCTTGTATTTTTTTTTACGACTCGTAAATGAAATTTATTTTCACATTTAATGACGCAAATAAAAGTGTCTTGTGTAAATCTGTTTATGGATCTCATTTTCTTCTCACTAAAAATTATTCGTACTAGTTTGAACGGAATTAGTACTTCATATAGTTTATTTTATATTCCATATTTTGATATATTATCTTCCATACGGTTATTTGTATAATAAATCAGGTTAATAAATGAACAAATAAAAATACTCGTTGATTACTTTTTAAACTATATAGAAATTTGAGTAAATCAAGATTTTATATAAGCATGAAAATATTGTGCGATGTAAAAAATTATCAAGAGTGCAGCAGGATTGATCGATCCATCCCCCCAAAACTTCCGTCACATCACTCGATGCTTAATTCATACTCTCATCGCTGTAAAATTGAAGATTGTCCTATATATGTACACGTATTGGAAGAAAATAGCGCTGTACGTCATAATGGCGGGCCCCGAGGCTGTATACCTTCAGGGTTTTAGTCCAGGGATCTAGATAATTTGTGATTAATTAGATATTACAAGCGTTATTGATGGGAAAGACCGGGGTCGAGGCTCACCGAGAGCAAACCAGGAAAAAGGCAAAGCAGTGACGGACGAGAAGGGCGTACGGAGCAAGAGAGAAAGAAAGAAAGAGAGAGAGAGAGAGCAGGTTATCTCGCGGAACCGCGAAGTTTACAAGACGGACGGAGGAAGAAAGAGGTCTGGACCGATCCTCGACGAATGGACGAACGAGGACGGGACACGAGACGGACGCACGAACGAACGTTGCAAAGAGAGATCAGATCAGGGACGGTAGGTGGTCCATCGGCCCTTACCAGCATTCTCTCTTTCTCTCTCTGTCTTTTTATTTTTCTCCCTGTCTCACTCTCTTTCTATATTTTTTTCTCTTTCTCGTCTCTTTCCCTCTCGAATATTCTGTCTTTCTCCCTCCCTGTACGTTCTTGTACTTCTCCGGACGAGCTGATGCGCCGAGAGAGGAATCTCTCGCTCGGATGCCGAAGCTTCTCCTTGCAATATCCAGGGGAGCCTCTCTTCTCATTTTCTCTCGCGCGCACTTTCGTCCACCCGGTCGCTTCTCTCTCTCATTCTCTTTCTCATGCTCTCGCTCTCCCTCTCGTTCAGCCCTTGCAGAGCGATCCGCTACACGAGCGACTCGCTCCTCCTTTCTCCTTCTCGCTCTCCCGCTTGATGTTCCTCACCTACCGATGAAACGGACGAAAATTCTCCCTGTCGCGAATTCCGCCTCTCATTCTCTCCCTCCCTCTCTATCTCTCTCTTTCTCGTAAAATAAAACTTTGAAAAAAATGTTCAAAAGCAATTTCTAATTAATTCAATAAAAATAAAAATAAAAGCTTTTGTTAAAAATCTAAAAATAAAAACCATAAATATAAAAAAAATAGAAAGAGGATTTGTTTCAGTGTCGAGAATTTGTTGAGGTCCCGATCGATCGGATTTAAACATTTAATTTGTATTTAGAAAATACACGTATGGATGAAAACACAAGCGGCAGGGAGGACGAACCGGTACAGGCTGGAAGGATTGAGAAGCGCACGGAGTCGACCGGATCGTCCGGTTGGTAAAAAAAAACGAGGAAAAAGGAGAATTTGCGAAAGGATCGACCTGTGCCGGGGCCGGTGTGAGAAAGGAGCGAACTCTCTCCCTCATTCAATTATCCCCGGACGTTTATAATATCGCGACAACTTCGATAATGATAATAATGTTAATAATAAATAAATGAATATAAATATAAAATAATAATAAAAGACACGCATACCGCGTATACGGATAGCCCGGCGTTGAATTTATAAATTGGTAATGTCATTACGGGGGGTAATTTGATGCTCGTCGCATTTTCCTCGCAAATCGAGTGAGAAATTGACACTCAATGAACGTAATAACGTAATGACGTTTATTTATGCCCACGAGCGATTCCCGAGCGGATTCTAGCTCACCGCGTGCTCGCGATTCACGTCCGGTTATACGAGAGCGCGTATATTTGCGGGATATACCGCGCGCTTCGGGAAATCGATGAATCGATATTGTCCCGAAGCGCTATCCTCGACCCCCTTTCTGCGCAGATTCTCGATAATAACTCAAACTGCAGTTATACGAAGAACGCACGTTCCACGATGAAACGTGCTCGTCCGCACAGATTTATCGACTTTTCGCTTATTCTCGCTGATGTCCCTGATATTAAAAATTTATCGACTAGATTTATGATAGATGCGATTACATTTCGCGCGAATCAATTAGTTATTCATCAAATCTGGGATTGAAAAAATATATGATATTCTTTATTTTTTCGATGCAATTAGTGAAATAAAAGAAACGCGTGCGTGAGAATAAATTAAAAAATTTTTGCCATTGCTTAATGCGCGTCCGATGTAGCAATTCTTTTGGAATCTCTACCGCACGATCAAGAAATTGTCTCGAATCCTGTCTTTCTCTTTCTCCGTCTCTCCCACTTTTATTTTTTTCGCACTGTTCACGGTCACTCTCCGAGATGAGCGAGAGTCAGCCTCGTGTACGCTAATTCCATCTCATTTTTCCGTGTGAATAAGCTTCACCCGCGCGTATACATGAAAATCGCTTATGAGCACATTAAAATATAATTGTGCTAAAAAAAAGATACAAACGAACTTTGTGAAAATATTTTACTTAAAAAATATATAAAATACAAGTATATAGAAGTGATGTTTTAAAAGTAATGCACATTAATACAATACGATTTTTTTTAAATTAATAATTGGCATACACGTTCAACCTACTTTCTTCTTTTTCTCCCTGAAAATCGTTTAAAAATATAAATATTTATAAAAAAATATTTAAATAAAATATTTTCATATCTTGAAAATATTATTTATTTATTTATTTATATTTTGAATGTGCATGCGTGCGCATAAAATAATTGAGCCTGTTGTATGTGAATCTACGTTGCGAGAAGATTCGAATGAATCATCCAACGTCTCGAGGCTTTACGCTCTATCGCTGTTGGAGCTCGCGAGAGTTGAAAAGAGTTCTCGAAGGACGAGAAGCTTGGCGTTTCGAAGTCCAGATTTTTTCGAGCTGACAGCCGAGAGGGCGTTTTCTGCCGCTCGAATATTCGAAATCTTCGAAAGAGCCTCGCAACGAAAATATTAGGATTTTATCGAGTTAAGTCCCGGCGGAATAGAAGAAATCTCCTTGGGAATATATCGTCGTCATCTAGAGAATTTTTGTCGCCGAGTCTTGAATCATCCTCCCCTTCATCCTTCGTCTCTTTCCTCATTAGGACAATACCAAGAAAGAATACAATCGTAAAGACAGAGACGAAACCAAACGAGAGACCGAGCTTCAGAGAGAAAAAGAGAAAGTTGAAAAAAAAGCAGAATAAAAAGTCATTGTCGAGGCAAGATGAACTGCGATCCGATGAATCGATCTCTGTACTCGAACCTCCACAAAGGATCATTATCTCAATTATAAATAATCAAACATCATTATGACACTTCACTCATAATTATTACATAAAAAAAATTACGGTTCTCGAAAGCCTAATTAAATACGAGAATAAAAAAAATTCGAAACGTCGCAATATTTGTCAAGGTTAGCTTTCGAAAGTATAAATGCTCTACAAATGCTCGAATTAAAATTCTAAAGTACTTTTTCACAAAAATAACTCATAGCTGCATGATTTAGCAATGTGTTTTGAATCAATTGATAGACGATTATTACAAAGATAAATCAAATATTCGCCAAGAATTATGAAAAATACCTTGAATTTTAATTCTGAAAAAAATGTTTACAAACAATTTCTTTGACAATTAAAGGAAAGAATGAATTATTGAAATAACTGTCAATTTCAAATCTTTCCTCTCAATGATTTTCCCACAATGTCGATATTTTTTACTCGACTTTGAGAGATGAAATAAAAGAAAATATCTCTGAGTCACGATTACGAGCAAGAAAGTGTCCGCGATCGGCGAAAAATCGAGAGAATCGCGAGCGACGCTTTTGCTCCGGTAAAAACGCGCGGAGCGCCGAGGAAAAAAGGGAGCGAGCGGATCGGCGATGTCGAGTTAACGCGTCCGCGGAGGGTCACGCCTGTTGGCACGAGCTCTCGTTTCGTCACACTCCCGGCGTTCCACGGGGGAAGACGCTCATTGTGCGCCGGGCGGTCGTCGATATCCCGTAATTAGGCGCGGATCGATCTCATCGTGACGTTTCCATGCGAAACTTTTTTCTCTCGTCCTTCCCGCCATTCTTTTTCTTTTCCCACCGACCTCGCAGAGAGCCTCTGCTTCTTCCACATTTCGCCACCTCTTTCCGCCGATATCTCTTTTCACCGGATCGAAACGTCGAGAAAGGGGGGAAAAAAGAAGAAAATTTCGCGAGGGAGAGAGGAAGACGAGCGATTGCTCTCTCTCTCCCTCTCTATACTCGCAAAAGCTCCACCAGAGAGCGCTCGCGATCGCGCTCCCTACGTGACCGCGTCGAAGCTCCTCTCCCGATTCTTCTCATCCTGCAGCTTCTTTCTCTGCGCTCTCTCTTTCTCTTGTTCTTCTCTCGTCTCGCTCGCTCTCTCCCTCTCTTTCTCTCTCTTCAGCTTCACGTTCGTTTGTGGTCATTATACGAGTCCGTTGAACTGCTTGGTGAAAAAGAGAGAGAGAGGAACGAGTTGAAAAGGCTCGGTGGTTCGAGAGTCGAAAAGATCGTCTCGCGTCGTTTATACATCACGGATATTACACACGTGCCCGTATATTCGCGTGTACCGGTGTAAGAACCACTCGGATACGTGAGAATAAACTCCCGATGTTTACCCGACTTCCATCGCTCGAACGAAACTTCACTGAACTTCGAAGAACTTATCGACACTCTCTGGAATTACCGCGACCGACCGCTCGAGGCGCTCTTTTGATATTTTATAAAAAAAAAAGAAATTATGAAAAATTAGACACACGCCTATTCCTGTTTGTATACATATATCTATAAACTTTTTACACTCATCGTGTCTAAAAAGATTTTTGAAGCGAGCGAAAGGGTGCCGGGAAACGGAGCGAGAACTCGGAGAACCACTGCTCTCACAATTTTCGCACACGAGCAACGAATTTCTCGTCCTTGTCTCGCGAGTGGCTCCCGCATCGTTTTCTGCATCTGTTAATGAGGCAGAGCCTAGATCAGTTAGATCGCGAGACCGAGGAGAAAAGGAGAGAGGAAGATTGCGAAAAAAGCGAGAAAAAGATTCCGAAAGGAGCGAGAGAGACGGTAAATAAAGGGTGGCGAAAACGAGGAAAGAAGTTCTGGTCAGAAAGAGAGAGAGAGAGATTACTTTCTTGCTTCTGCTTTACTTGCACCGCTGAAAGATCGAAACTGATCCAGCTCCAACACGAAGCTTTTATTGCGCCTCCTCGCCGAGGAAAAAGGGGGAGAGATAAAGGGAAGAAATCCTGTCTCGACCTTCGTTCATTGCTTTGGCACCATGTGGCGAGCGTGATCGTTAAATGAATATCTGATTAAAAAAATATACAAAAATTTTTAAAATGTAAAAATCGAGTGCCAAATTCCTCAGGTTCATTTCTGGCTTTTCGAGACATTTATTTAAACTAAATTATCCACATATATTTTTAATAAAAGGAATGTAGAAAAATTGTCACTGCGATATTGCGGAGTTATAAAATCAACTATATAAATTAAAAAATATGCATTGAAAATGTAATTCTCGAAAATAGCGACAAATCTCCATGACTCTGAAAGTCATATTATAACAATGAAAATTGTCGACACGATTTTCGAACTGAAAAAAATCATGGCCGTTCAGTAATTGCCGTGACTACTGCCGCCTTGTGATGATTACGTATTATTTCAGTAGATCGACTGTTATTTCGCAGAGAGAGAAATCCGTAACGATCGTGGGTGTACGAACATCAAAATGTACGTATTTTTATTTGTATACGAATTCCGGGCTCCCTCTGCTTTCGTCGTCCCTCTCTAAATCATTCTCCCAAATCGTGATTAACTGCGCTACTTTGTATTCCGGATGTATCATTACCGGCGAGTAATTGCGAATCGATCGATCCTGATGTCGACTCTCAGCCCTCCCCGTCTATTCCGGGACGTCGAAAAAGTTTATTTTCGAATAATAGAGAGCGTCGGGTAAACCGAGCGCGAGGAGACACACAAAAAGAAATAAAAGAAAATAATCTCAAAGAATGAGATTATCTTTTTCTTTTTTCGTCGTAGCGAAAGATTGATCGTTTCACTCGTGGCTCGTAAAAAAATCCACCATTTTGACGCGCGTACGTCAAAGTGCGCGCGTGTGGAAGTGTTTCCAGCTCACGGGGCCTTTTTTGTTTCTTTTTTTTTTTCTTTATATTCCCCGGACTGTCGGTCATATCCGTCAGGTTCTGAATAAAGGACCCCGCGGGATTGACCGATGCTCTCTTGCCGTCTCTCTCGCTCTTCGCTTTACATATTTTCTCAGTTGGCGCACAAAATGGCGTAATCGACATTTTGGAAGCTCAATTTTGTACACATACGCCCCTTCGCTCCCAAGAGAATCGATTTCGTGTCTTCGGTCAAAAAGATCTCTCCGCGCGTATCGAGCGAAAAACGAAGCTGCGGAAAAAACGGGAGGAAGAGAGAACGCGAGGCAGACACCGGTTTGGCACCACGCAGAGATCGTTAAACGGAGATCAGATTAGAACAAAACGATCCAAATTCCGGAGGGGTCGAGTCCGCGAGATAGAGCAAACGAACGAGATGCGTGGACCGTCGCACATATACTTTCTGTATTCCGCCTCTCATTTTATTTTTCAATTCTTCTTTTAATAAGTATTTGTGTATTCGCATCACGAGTATTTGTAATATATCGAGATTTTAAAAATCGGACAAGTGTGCAAATTCGAGGATAAGTTGTCGTACGAGTTGTCGAAATGAACGAAGAACCTGTTTAAGCCTCTCTCGCGCTGGGGATCGCGCCCTCCGCATAGTCACATACATTATTATTATTATTATTATTATTATTATTATTATTATAAACACATATTACAATATCCCAAAGAAGATGGAAACGCAATTTTGTAGCAATGCCAATGATAACTTTTTTTTCCATATTATTTTTTATATCTCAAAAATTATATCCTAATAATTCGAGGGTTTTAATTATTGTAACATTTTTATACACTCTCGAATTATCACATCAAGAAATCTTCGAAGTTGGAATTCTCGCGAAGTCACTGGCTCCGAAAAGAGTAGTTATTTTTTTCTTGACGTTCACATTGTATATCCGATTACATAAAATTATACTTCTTCGAGAATGATGTCTTTCTTGCTTACATCTAAATATAAAAATTTCACCAAAAAATACATATGTTCACCTATGCGACACATACGAAAGCAGTTTATTTGCATTTTTTCGTGTGGGGATGTAGGTGGAATGAAAGCGAAAATTGAATTTTTGTAAAATCTTTGTTAACTATGAGCATTTTTTTAAATTACAAAATAGTTTAATCATCGAAAGTAATAATTTATGAAGAAAATTGCATGACCCCTTATACCCAATTTTATGATTTCATTTCATTTCAAATATTTCTTCGTCACATATTAAAAAATTACACGTAATTACACTGTAAAAAATTTCGCGGTGTTAACCAAATTGTGTGAGTGGTAAAAGGAAATGGTGTAAAATAATAACACCGGTGTGTTTGGTAAAAGATATTGAGCGGTGTGTTTCTTTTTGATTTCACGGGGTTAAAAATCGATATTTTCATCAGCAACAGGAAAATAGACAGAGCACGATACTTTCTTGAAAAATGAAAATTTTTCAATGGATGAAGTGTTACTTCATTAATTTTACGCACTAAAAGGTATTTATATTGCAGTGTTAATTATTTACACTGATCAAACCACATCTATTAACACCATGCCATTCTACACCAAACGGTGGGAACTATATAAACCAAGGATGATGTTAAATTAACACCATTTAACACCATATTTTTTACATATAATAAGTAATAAAAAAATGTGCATATACTGCTGCAGAACCGTATATATTTAAATGTGTAACATTTCACGATTTTTTAGGGATGAGAAACGGAAGTTTGATATTATTGATAATTTCACATCCAATCGAAGGAACCATTAATTCACAGTACAATAAAGAAGAAAAAGTGATAAATCTGTATACATCGACGTGCATTATTTTTTTTCTCAACAAAAAAAAGTGAAAGATCCTTCCGATCGATATTGATCGCCGTTCCACTTGTCGGCCCGATAATTTATAATTGTAATTGATCACTTGAGATACAATGGCGCGTTGTGCGCTGCGGAGGCTATTGAAGGGAATTGCAATTGATAAATAAACATTTTTTTTCAATAACGCTGATCATTAATCCCGGTGATAGTCGTTGGCGGGAGTATCTCGGATCGGAAGGGACCGGCGTGCTGGCCGGTGAGGGCTAAAGAATTCAAAGGATTCGGCGCGATCCGAGAAATGTCGGGAACACAGAATCCGCGTCTCCGTCTCGCGGGGACGCTCCGCGTCCCCGCATACAAATTCGCATACAAATAGACGAAATAGACGCCGAGACGCGCACACTCTGGCGAGAAACGTGTATAAAGTTTTGGTAGGATCGTTAAAGAGAGATCGGATCGGCGAGTGGCAGCGAAGAGAGCGAGAAAGGCATAGACGGCGGAGAGGAATCTAAAGGAATTCGCAAACGAGAGAGAGACTTTTCGTTCCTCTCTCGCGGGAGCCAGCCGAGAGAAACGAAACGCCAGTTCTGAAAGAAGGTTGCTCGGGGTGTGCTCCACGGATCCGTGAGCGGGTTCCACGGTGAGAATGTATGGAGTGCGATCGCGTCTCTTTTTCTCTTATAACTGGCCGATCTTGCGGTTGACTAAGGCCAGGTCAATTTCCCATCCTCCTCCCTTCATCTCTCTCTCTCTCTCTCTCTCTTCCTGTTCAACTCCGAAGAGAAAAGGATAAAAGAGTCTTCGAAGAAACATCGGGAGACAATTAATAAATCCACTCGGAACGAGGTGGAATAGACGCGCCGGAGAGAAACGATGGATACCGGAAAGTGAAAGAGAGAAAGAGTATCTCTTATTAATTGCGTTTATCGGAGTCGGTAGTCGATAAGCCTAGATGTGGTTAACTGTATCGTTTATCTATTTTTTTACCCTCGAATACTTGTTAAACCGTTCGGCAAATAAAACTTGTCGACCGAGGATTAACTTATTTCTTCCCAATTCTCGACGATCTTTTTTTTTATTCTCACTTATATACTTGTACAAAATCTCCAATACCATGAATTCATCGAATGACTGTAGAAAAAAAACTTTAAATGAAACATCGCCAGTAAAAAGTTTACTAATTTTTCAAATGCCTGTCTTTTCTGAAACGTTGAAAATATTCGCCCGAGGGTTGAACACTCACAATCTTTTCAAGAAACAATCTCTTATTCACGCTAAAACAAATTCGAAAAATTAATCTTTATTATTTTTATGGCCGATGAAATATACACTCTGTGGGCAGGAAGTGTATAAATCTGTAGCATACCGGAGAGATCGTCGAGATCGAAACTCGCGGTGAGAGCGAGAGAGAGGAATAAAAACGGAGATGAAGAAGGGAGGAGAGGAATAAAAGAAATTCCGAATCTCCGAGGATGGTGTCCTGTCGTCATTCGTAGTTTAAATGACGGCGAGATACGAGAGTTCACGACAGCTACGGAAGAGCGAAAGAGATACTTGGAAGGGAGAGAAAGGGAGATTGTCTCCCACAAGCCAGAGAAAAGCCAGGAGCGGAGAGAAGCGCGAGAGCCGAAACTTTTACGAGTCCGATCGGGGCCTAATTATTAGACCGCCGAAAGAGAGTGCCTCTTTCACGGTTACCTTTCCTCTCTTTCATCTTATATGTATACAAACTTTATACAGGGTGTCCCAGAAATTATTTCCAACGACGTTGAAACCGCGAGAAACGGATTCCCGATAAAATTTCGAGGCGAAAAGTACCGAAGCGCTTTTCGATGCGACCTACCTGTCCTGAGATATCGAGCGTCAGGCGCGAGCCAATGGGGAAAGCTCCCGGGTCACGTGACCGCAAGCGTCTGTCACGCGTCGCTCGTTAATTGGCCAATCTCTATATTCGTCGATAACTCAGCCGATATCGTTCGGATCGAAAAACGCCCAAATACTTTTCGACTCGAAATTTCGTCACAAATCCGTTTCTTCGTCATTGAAATCCCTTTCTGGGACACCTTGTATAAACGCCTGTGCACGTGTATGCATATCGGTGTGATATGTTTGAATACCGGTTTTTCGATCGCGAGAGATTCGGCATACGCTCTTGGCTTTGGAAGAATTCTCTCGGTTGCCTCTCTATAGATGTATACTTGGGTGTATAAATACTGTAGAGCCAGTGTTTTATACACACAGGTGGTGATCTCGTGCACGAGCCTTTTTCTCTCTCCCTCGCTTCTTTGCAAATACCTCGTTCGCCAGTCGCCCATAAGCGAGACACCTTTTACGAAATAAGCCGCCCTCGAATCACGTACAGCATCTGCTCACTCACCAGTTATTCGCCAACTTATCCCTGCGATGTCACTACGCATTTTTCTCTCTGCGTACCAACGCATTTTCGCTAATCACCTAAAAATGAACCACATGTAAATCATAACAGAAAATATTTCTTTTCAACCAAGATATATCGATAGTCTTATTTTTAATCTATGCATGTCGAATTATGTCATTAAATTGCCAACTCTTTGGAATTTATTACTGGTTTTTTTTATTGTTTTTATTGGTCATGAAATATAAAATTGCCGAAATAGTGTTGCGCAACGAAGACAGATCGTTTCTTCGATTATGAAGCATTTGGGTCGGATCATGAAAATCTGACCCAAACGTGTGTGCGTCTCGGCAGTGGTCGTCGTCTCTGTTCTATCAGGATCAGCTCGAAAGGCCCCGAAGCGGTTGGGTAAGAGAGCGTAAGACAGCATCGACCCGGAGGCGAACGATGGACAGCGGTTGAGTTTGTACAGGCAACACCGAAAAGTGCATTCCATTCAAAACGTTACACATCTACGATTCAATGATTTCATAAACAAACATGTATAACGGTGTTTCAAAGTCAAACATTAATTGTGGGCGTTTCGTTAAAATTTTAAGTAGCCTCGTTTCCAAATTGGAATTTCGAGAATTTTTCATGGCTATGATGACCCTTTTAATCGATAAACGATCTATGTGCCTTGAATGTCTTCCAAGCAGCACGTGCGCTTCTATTCCAGACTTTCTTTTCTGTTTTCCATACTACACTTTTTAATTGATATTCAGCTGTTGATGGACTAACGAAGGCGATTTTTTTAACGTTTGAAAAATCCAATGTACATATCTTTTCGATTTTACGTTCGGTATCCTGTCTAAATTTTTAATAATAATGTTTTATTGATTAATAGTCAAACGAAATTGGGGGATTTTTTCTGAAATTTATTTCAGGAACTCGGTTAAAGTGGTCGATTTGACACGTGATATCCTGTACATGAAAAAAGTAAATACGGAACGATCTCAGGTGGTTGTTGCGCTCTGCTGCTGTTGGCCAGGGGTTACGACCCGTCCGTCTGTAGGCCGGCCCGGGAGAAAAACGAGGAGATCTCGATTTCGAAAGAACAAGCCAATCGTCGGGCCTCCATCGTCGTATCGAAGCAACTTCTCTCGCGATCGGCCTGCTGGCAGCTCTCGTTTCGAAATTATTAAAGTTATGAAGGAGGGAGAGACCGCGCGATGCGGACGAACGCAACGGAGGGTGAGAGCGCGAGAGGAGCGAGGGACAGACGAGGACCAAGATCGTGAGAGACTTTATTACCACCGGCCCAGAAGGAAGCAAAAGTGTTATATGTGGCTCGAAGTTTTGGGTCGTGTCGGTCGTGCCCCGAGTGCAAATAGCTTTTATTATCTCCCGCTTCGAAATATACCCCGGCTACGACGGGAATACAATTTTGTAATATCTCGATGGAAGACTTTCGTGCAACGGGCCTCCATTTCGAGGGTGAGCCTCCATTCACCGATAAAACGAAAATATCAAATGTGTGTCATGGCGAAATTAACAAAACTTTTTTTTCTCGATAAATCGATATCAAAATATAATACCATAAAAATTAATCGAATCACATTTATTCATAACTTACAACAACTGCTTATTTTTCATTAAAAATTCAATCTTATATATCAAATTTTTTAATTCATATAATTATTTCAATAAAAACGAAGCAATAAATTTGTTTTTTAATTAACAATAAAACATCTTAAAGGTTGTGAATTTTCTGCAGAGTTCATATTGTAGATTTTTAATAGATTTTTGTTTTTAATTATACAGGGGTTATAGATTGAAATATGTAAATGCAAAATGTTGTTTTTTCCTCGAGAAACGACGCAATAATTCCCTCTGTGATTTTCGATAGCCTGCTCTCGCAAATTGAACGTTTCCTCGTTTCTTCCGTGTCAATTTCATAGCCCGGGAGATGAGAGTATCGATACGTCGAAGGAGTTTGGCCCGCTCGTTGCGGCGAGGAAAAACAAGCGGAAGATTGGCGGTGCTCCGAGTCTTTTCGATTCCGCGAGCGCCGATCGTGAGTCCGAGCGAGAGCGATCGAGGAAAATAAGAGACAGCCCGTCTCATCTCTCGTACAGAGCATAACGGAACCGTTGCCAGCTCTTCTTTGGGCCGTGTTGGTGAATCTCGCGAGTTCGCGAGCAGCTCCTCGACGGGAGTCCCGCGATCGCCCCCGGGCTCGCTCGCTCGCTCGCTCCTCATCGACTCTTCTTCGTCTTCTTCTTCTTCTTCTTCCCCGTTCATCCGGCGTCTCTGTCGCTCTCTCGCGGCGGTAAGCACGGCAGCGCTCGGTAATTGGTATCGTAAAACTTAAAAGAGGCTGCAAAGAGCCATGTGAAACGGGACACACCAGGAGCCAAGTGAAATGATGATTTCATGTGCATGCATTTTTTTCTCTCCTTCGATCCCCTCGGAGTCCTCTCGCTTCGCTTCACCCGTCTCGATAAATTCTTCCCGACCCCTCCCCCCCCTCATTCTCTCTCGCCTTTCCCCTCTGGCGCTTATCCCCACCACGCGATTCCCCCTGCGCTCTACTTCCTCGCTACAATAAATCCCGGCGGACCGATAATTAAGATTCGCTGTGCATGCATTATCGTCAAACGATCCGCGACGTCCACGTGTGCGCGCGTCGCTTTACGGAATAATTTGTGATTGCGCGCTGTAAAACACTTATTCAACCGCCTAGACATTATTGTGAAAAATTCGTTAGCTTTTAAACAATTTTTTATCCTGATTTATGCAACGGCCATGATTTTTTATGATTATAAATGCAACCTTCGAGAATTTTTCTCGACTTCGTCTCTTATTTCTCTCCTTCGTATATATACGATCGCCAAAGTTTCGCTCGTGCATTTTCGTCTTCGTTCTCCTTTTTCTCGTCTTCCTCTTCTCCGCGGAGCTTCTCATTCGCCTCTCTCTTCTGCTTTCCTCGGCGGTATCTCGCGTGTACGGCTCGTTCCCTCGCGGAGAGTCATCGGGAGACGAGGATATGGCGTGTACCTGTCCACCTCGAAACTGTGTTATACCAACTGCGGCGCGCAAACGATCTCTTCCTTCCTCCTCGTCGAGCCTCTCGCCATTTTTATTCCCGGACTTTTTCATCTCTCTCGCACATATTTTTGCATATACATCCCGATGTTGTATCTACACTAGAATCGTTCGGGCACGCTTTACGAGCAGTCCTCGAGAAATTAATACACGTGTCTTGCATTCTCGAATTCGTTGCCAGCATATTTCTCCCTTCGTCCCTCGTTCTCTCCCCATATATGTATATATATCGCTCCTCGCATATTCGTTCGACCAATTCCTTATCGGGGACCATTCTCGCAATTTTTCTTATCGATTGCTCGCAATCGAGATGAAAACGATCGATCGATTATTCATGAAAAGTCTCTTTTTTTTCAATCGTGAAAAATGATTCGGGTTCGTAGAGCTGAAAGTAGAAAGAATGATTTATTTACGAGCGTCGCAGCCTCCGCTGGGATTCATAATCACTGAAATTAATTTGATGGACGAGTAAATATTTATTTGAATAAATTTGCATTAGCACATGAATCAGAATTTTTTTATTAGAATATCATTTGAATTTTCAAGTACGAATTGATCGGTTCATTTTTTTTTCGTTACGTGTTTACCACGTGTGCTCACATACGCACCTTCCCATTTTTTTCACATTAATTTACAGATCTTAATTTCTCGATCTCAAAATAAATTTTTGTGTACATATACACAGAGTGTCTCGTAACCGAGTATATCAGTATCGATGAAACAGGCGAAATAGAAAATTTCAAGACGAAACTATATATTCGTGCGTTATCTATAACCCGAGAAATCGTCGGAAAATTAACGACCAAAGTATAATTCAGCCAATAAAGCGAGCGAGCAGTCACGATAACTCTCGTCACTGGTACGCTGAATAATAAAAAAAAGTGTCTCAAGAGAGACTCGTCGTCCCAAAATTGTAGACAAAAAGTCTCTAATTTTATTTTTTCGTTTTGTCATCGAGTTATTGAACACCCTGTATAAATGTATCTATACACGTGACCGGTAGTATTGAACGGATATGGATACGAAGGTTCGAATGTAATGACGCAGCCTTATATTCTTCCTCTATTTTCGTACTCGCACCTCTCAGACTCCATCTTTCTTTATCTCTCTCCTCTCTCCTTCACTTCTCGATCTCGGTATCTTTACACGTCTATTTCACGAGGAGAGAGGATACCAACTATAAGAGATGCTATCGAGAGGGTGCCCCCCGTCGTGGCCCATGATGTATCGATCTTGTACGCCCTTGCGAGAAGAGCTCTCGCGAGATGAGACTGACCGCTTCTCTGAACCCCTTCTTCTCCTCGCCGCGACCCCTTCCGAGCCTCCGAAGAGCTCATCCGCTCGAATTCGATTGCCTCCGAGCACTAATTATTTTCGGAAAATTTCATAACGGGCTTGCGTCGAAAATTTTTTACTTTTACTCATATATATACACAGGTGGGTGCATTTGTTCTCGTTTAAACTATATTTTCCAGCTCGGGCTCTCTTTGAGATAAATTAGAATCCCGACACGAGTCCTCTTCCCGTTCGTTAATCATCTCCCGGAGAGGAGAAGCGAGCAAGCGTGCTTTTATCTTTCGTGGCTTGTTTCTTTTTCTCTCGAGTATTTATCGGTATCGAAAGATATACAAGAAACAAGGAGGATAATTGCGAACAGGGCGTGATTATAATTATATTCGTTTGGGAGCGTATCTTCTAAATCTTCGGGATTTCTGTTTCGTTTGAGAGAATTTATCGGGGCGTAGCTTCCGGCATCGGGACACCCACAGTCGCCGGCCATTCCTTACGGGAAAGTACCGGAGCGTGCTCTCGGCTCGTTTATTGCTCTCCTACGAGAATATGCCCCGTGCTCCATAGAGAGAAGAATCCCCGAGCCTTCATAATATATCTCGGCGTTTCGCGTACCAGGTTCAAGAGTCCTGCGGTTCGGTTCACCAGGACATCATTCCTTCATACGAGCCCTGCATACGGGGTGTCTCAAAAAGTACTGCTTGAATCTATTGAATTTGATTTTTTATTAAATTTCGACACGAAAAGTCCTGAAGCACTTTTCAATCTGACGCACCGTTAATGAATTTTCGGGTATGAGGAATGAGCCAATCAAAGATGTGCGAATTATATGTGGCGCTCGTTGATTGACTCACTTTTATTCACTGTTGACATCTAAAGTACTGCTCAGTTAAAACAAAAAATGTTTAAATACTTTTCATTCATTTTCATATTTTTCTCATTTTTATCATCATTCCTTTTTTAAATAAATTTCGAGGACGGCCTATAGAATATATACGTACGGACGTTGTCTTCCACGACGGAATGCCCACGGTTATTCACTATACTTCTCACTAAATCGATGAATCAGTCCGCATTTCTCATTTACATATCGCTTTCTCACTGTTTTAGCCCTCTCGTCTGTCTTCCGGAACAAGATTATGAGCGAAGAATTACGAGCGTCAATTTTTAAAAGTAGAGCCTCAAAATTAAAATTAACCTACCGGATAATGGCAGCGAAATAGGCGAATCATTATGCAAATCAATACTGGAATGCCTCTTCGGTTGCTTACTGTGTATTCGTCGGGGCAAAAGGATAATTGATACACTTTAACGTATGGAAAGTCGAGAAAACACTATTTCCATGACGATTTAATAGTCGTGGGAACTCTATAATATTAACAGAATTCTTAAATATGTTTTACGACAGTGTATTGTGAAAATGTTTAGTGTCATTTCATAAGAATCAGCATAATTGCTGAAAGTTCGACAAAAAATATTCCTGAGATTACTTTTCTCAAGAAAATCTGCTCTCTCTTCTTATTTTCCATATCATAATTTTAATTATTTTTCAGGTTAATTTAGAATCTGGTAGAAATTGGTGCTGGTATTTTATTAGTGTTTAATAACTGATTCGCTATTTTTTTACATTTTTTCTCGATGAATTCTTGTTTTTTTAACTCAATTTTCTTGAATAGCAAACTGATGAGTGATTTCGCATGAAATAGCGCATGCATCGGTTCATATAGTTTTGAAACGCGAAGCTTCTTTTACTTCGCGAATGAAATATAAGAGTTACTGCAAATATATGTATAGAGAGGCAAAGGGAAAATGCGGTGGTACACAGTATACGAGCTGGGGGTCACGCATGGTCGGTCTCACTAATGGCACGCTAATAGCCCCGTTTCTCCTAGTTTTAATTTATTGCTCGACGAGGCTCCGTACCCCTCCCCATGCCGATACTGCTTTCCAGTACACACGATGATTACATTTCGCTATCGTCCCTCTGCCTGCCTCCTCTCCCATTTCTAACTCTCACACCCTCGTACTTTTCTTGTCTTTTCCTTCTTATCCCTGTAAATACGACGAACTATGCATCAGAGGTCCCGTACTCGTTGACATGCCAACATTGAAATTACATATGTTTACGATCCAATTAAAAAATGTTGATGTAATATAAGAAAATTTTTATTTTTGTCTTCAGATGAACGTGACGTAAGAAAATTATTATTTTTGTTTTTAAATGGATGTAAAGCAAGAATTTCTTTATCTTTGTCTTCAAGCGGATACAAAGTAGGAAAATTTTTGTATCTTTTGATGAAATGACAAAATAAAGGTAAACATTTTATTTTTATTTTTATATCTTAAGGTGTAATGTAATCGGTCAAAGGGATCAAACTTTTTTTGTTGACCCTTTGATTTTTTCGTATTTCACTTTTCCAATCACGTCCTGGAAGACGCTGCGAGATTCCCGTCCGTCCGTTTCATTGGAGACGATCATGATCCTCGTTACAGAGTGTGCCGAGTTACAAACCAGGCACGTCTGTTCGGGTGTCTTCCCGGCTTCGTTCGCTATTCACCACTCGCGGCTCATCCTTTTTCCATCCGTACATCTTTTTGCCGCTCAACGAGCACCACTTTTATCCGCATCCCTCAGCGAAAGAAACACGCGTTTCCTCCTGATCGCTCGTTCGGTAACGCGTCCTTTCCCTGAACGATCTTCGAACGAGCGCTGTGCGCGCGGCTTCCCCTTACGAAACGATTCAATCTCTCACTCACGCGAAACGACACCGGATTCTCTCCCCGTCACTTCTTCCCATTGCTCACCTCACGACACCACTTTCCTCTTCCTGTCTCGAGCAAAATGTAAGATTAAATTAAATCACATTTTTTTTCTTCACTTTTATTTTATAAATTACAATACTGAGTGTTTATTTTTTAATTAAATTAAAAAAATAATAACATTTAACGAATAGTGTGATAAAAGTCTTTTACTGAAAGTATATAACAACTATGTGCATTGTATTCATTACTATAGAACTAAATATATTTTTTAAATTTTATCCATCTTATATAATTGAACCCGCAGAAATAATATTACATTTCAAGAAATGTTCAACCCAGACCTAACATGTAATCAGGTTTATTGCAATTTTAGTATATAGTTGTTACTGAATGGTAAAATTTTCAATTGGAATTTTTCTCGGTACAACGGAAAAATCGCTCTAATTTTTGTTTTATTGCTTAAAATCTGTACGTGGAAGTGTATAAAAAATTGATTTGAGAAGTCAAAGTACCGAATAAAACGAAATCTATACGAATAACGTACAGTAAAATAAACTCCACGATGCATAATATGCACTATCCGATTATTCGCAACAATATAAAGGCCGGAGTAAAACGTTTGACTAGAGAAAAAAATTGACAAAAAAAAGTTATGCGAGAGGTGATTACTAGACTGGAGAGCAAAACGCTTCCACATGCTCGATACGTGGCTAATTTTACGCATATTAACGACTCTGAGGGATCGATATACCTGATGACTTAAAGATGCGCGAGAGAAAATCGCGTGAGGCTTTCTCTCTCGATGATTTTCTTGCGCCGGGGAGAAGAAGAGAGAGCGATGTATACAGAGAGAACCAAGTACACAGATATATATAGATAAAGAAAAATATACAGATATACGAATATATAGAGCGAAAAGAGAGAGAGAGAGAGAGAGGAAAGGCGTGCGCGAAGCGCTTAATCGGTGGTTTTACGCTTTTTATATAGCGTGGTTCTCGGGCGAGCGCGCGTTGCCTAGCCTTCTTTCGCTCGGAGATCATTTTCCCACAGAACCCCGAGGCTCCTTCTGATGCCGGCGGGCTCTTTTCTCTCGCTCTCTCGATACCTTTCTCTCTTCTCGACTCTTGATCGCTCTCCGTTCTCTCTCTCTCTCTCTCTCTCTCTCTCTGTAAGGCCGCTCTCTCGCGGTTTTTATCAAAGTATAGTCACCGGTATAATGGTAGCGAGGCCGATAGCACGCTATTTTGATCGCTACGTCTCCATTGCTCTCGGAGAGGCGGGCGAGCCTCGTTTATTATCGAGAGGTGACACACTCGTGAAAAGTGTCCCTAGCTGGGTTTCGTGATCGCGAGTCCCGTTCGCAGTCGCCTCGCCGCCGCCGACGCCGTCACATCGACGAGATCGATCTCAGCCTCTCTCTCTCTCTCACTCTCTCTCTACGTATAACGTCGCTCACCGTAATCACCAATTATCCTCACGATAATGATGAGTAATCACGGACCCTCGTTACTTCTATTGATAATAACAATTTCGAGTTTTTATCACGATCTCGTAATATTCGTTCGATAATGAAACGAATAATCATTTCATTATATTGAGATCTTTTTTTTCACTTCTTCATTCACAATTCACTAATTTTATTGATAATGAAGATTTTATCTTTGTACATTATAATCTGATTTTATTCGACAATTAGGGTCGATTTGTCGTAATTAAATGTATGTGTACATTTGATGATTTTCAAATACGTATATTTTTATTTTGATAATGAAAATCAAAAAATGTATATTAATATTTTCTTATTCGGTATAAGAGAATAATTTTTTTTTCTATATTACACTTAAAAAAATACTAATTAAAGTAAATACTTAAACAAGTACATGGTACTAAATAATTAATTGGTTAACTTTTAGAATAATTTTGAATATATATTTACTGTTATTTACTACTATATTTATACCATTGAATATTTCATATTATTTACTGAATAGTTTTCATTTTTATCACTATTTTTATCATTATATTTTGAAATATATATAAATTTAATATGAAAATAATAAAAATGGCAATTTACTTCCTGAATAACTCGATAGCACCACTTAATAGCAGAATGATTACTTTATTAAACTGATCGCAAGAAGAACACTTTCAGCGAAAGATTTTTGAAATTCTTGAGCACGCGTCAGCGTGAAAAAAAGTGAAACTCGACGGGACAAGTACGCGTTCAGATTCGACAGAGCGCGTGTGCGTTTCGGTGAAAGATAAAAAAAAGAGCAGTTTGCGATGAGAAGTCTATACGGACACTTAAAAAGTACATAAAAGGTTGAAGGGGGGTCCCCGGCGCGTTACAACCCATAAAACATAGAAGGGTTGCTTGCGCGCGTATCGTATATACGGACGCGATGTTATCGCGGGCTTGGAGGAGGTTCCGCGTAATCTATCCAATTATCGTTCGATCGACGAGAAGCCCGTGAGAGACACGGAATGGCCCGCCTGCGGGCGTTTCATCCTTGACCGAGAACCCCGGTCAACCCTCCTGACAAATACTCCGGAGCTTTCCGAAGGACCTTCGCGAGTGGTCTTCCCAAATTCTCTACACACACGTAATACATTCATTTATTCTCTATTATTGTTCCTTGTATTTTCAAGAGCTACACATATGTATAGTCATTTTGAAAAATATTCAATAAAATTCTTCCAACTCCGATTAATTGCATATTTAGCAAAATTATTATGATTTCACAGTGAGCAAATGAGAACGAGCCCGCGGGATAAATCCTCTCGGCGCCTCCAAACGCTGATGAGGGCAGCCGCGTGGCTACAAGCCCCGAGGCCCGGGTCCTCGCCTCTTCCGATAAATTTGTTCCTCGACCGATTTTACTGACAAAGGAAAAATAGAAGAAACGCATCTGAATTAAAAACAATTGCACTCGTATTTTCATTCCTCCATCTTAATAAATAAATTTTAAAAATGATGTTGATCAAATATTAGGATATAATTGAAAGTAGAGCATTACAAAAATGCCAAAAAAATACCACGAAAAGGATAGTGGAGAGCAAAAAAAATCTTTTTTTTAAAACTATCACGTAAATAAATATAATTACAGGGACTTATATTTCGATGACAATTGAGACATATTCTTCCTTTTTTTTTCCTCGGACAGCCAAGTCGACGGCGTTTCTCGGGAGTTTGAACGACAGGGCGAGAGATCGCTATTCATTTTCGTCATATTTCGGTGAGTGCAGAGAGGGTACCGGGGGTTTGGGGGGAATAATAAGCAGAATCGCAATGGAGAGAGAGAGAAGGGAATAAGATGAGGATGTTGGGAAAGAGTTTCATTATTCCTCCCCCTGCGCGCGTCGATCTCTCTCGTTCTTTCGCGGTGTGTCTCGGAGCGAAGGCTTCGTGGCTGCTGGGCGCGGAGAGCGAGCCCTCGGGCCGCTGATGGTCACGGGAGAATCGCCTTCGGGCTTTTACCGCGTTGCTGCTAGTCCTCGAACGTTCGCTACGAAGTATAGAGGCTATATTGCCGCCTGCTGCAACAGCCGCCTTGGGGCCTCCATCTTCTTCTTCTTCCTCTTCTCTCCTTGGGACTTAGGGTCGCGACCTCAGCTTCGTCCACTCCCTCGCGCTTGCCTCCCGTGCCTCCGTTTTCTTCTTCTCCGCCATCTTGTTTATTTCTTTCTCTCCTTTTATATCCCCCTCTCGCCTCTCACTCGCTCTATCTTTTTCTTTTTTCCTCTTCCACTTCCACACGTAGCTACATGCCGTTTTTTAATACTTTTTACAAAACTCCCTCCCTCTCTCTCTCTCTCGCATTTTATCCTTTTGCTCTCTTGAAATATCTTCCCGTCTCGATTGCTCATCCGCCGCTGCTCCCCCTCTCGTTTTCTTTTCGAGTCTTTTTCTTCATTTATTTGCCGGTGTGCACAGGTTTCACCTAAGGCCTTCTCGTTGCTCCCGAGCATAAGAGCGTGCACGACGGACGGAACGACTCTCGCCTGTCCGTTCGCCCATCCGTCCAGCTGATCACAATCCTCGTTACACTCGCGCTTCTCGTTGTACCAACCGCCTCTCTTTTTATTTCTTTTTATTCCTCTCTCACTCTCTCTCTCTCTTTTTATCTCCTACCTCGCTACTCCGCTGATTCTCTTTTTTACGATCCCGCGACGCGAAAATATACTTCCCTATCCAGAATCTCTGAGCCCTGGCCAGAAGACGCCGCCATACAGCTCTTTACCGGTCCCTTCGATCGCGCGTATTTCGCTCTCTTATTAATTTTTTCACCTTTCTGGCCTGCGAACGTGTCCGTGACAATGTGTCTCCGGCTCGTCAGTTTTCTGACTTGAAAATTATATCGTGCGTATTTCGCAACAATCGTTGGAGCATAAAGTTTGTTTTTACTTTCAGAATACACCGGAGAAGTCGTCGACGTCTGCGACAGAAATGGTCGAATTATTGCATCTATTCGATACTCACGCAATACTTGTTATTTGCCTTTCTCGAACAATAAAAATAGGGAATGAGAAAAAACTATATATATATATATGGGATGACTCTTGTTTCGCGAGCTCCTTCGATGCAATAACGAGGCACCGGAATCATCGCCCACCACCGAGGCTCGAGCCACGGCGAGAGAAAGCCGGCCGAGGAGAGAGAAAAGCCGCCGCGATGGATCCAAGTTTTGCGATCGTGTGTTCATCGTAACCCACATTCGTTACAAAAATTCATATAAAGAGAATGAGAAACATGCACCAACACAATTACACGTGCTTAGCCTGTAATCAGATATTTTATACCAGACTTCACGATTGAAAGAAATACTTTTTCAAATGTGCATTTTAATGAAAGAAAATAATTCATAAAAAAATCATTTAAACTATAAATAATTAAAAATGTATGCCCTTATTGTAATTTATAAAGAATGTACAAAAAAATATTTTCAAACGTTTTTAAAAATATATTTATTTGTAGAATAAAAATTTTTCAATCGATCATTATTGGAATGAGTGTATTGACAAAAAAAATCAACAGAGAGTCGCGAAAAATTATTTTCATTGTATTGTTGCTCCACATTCTATTTTATTTTATTGTTGCGAATCTCCCGTTGGCCACGGTACTTTTGTTTACAAGAGACGAAAGAAAGTGGGAGTGTGTGCTTTTCGAGGTTAGTATGTATAGTTGTGTCTAATAACGATATAATGCCGACTCGTGTATACTTTATCTCTGCGACTACGTGCACAGTTGAGCCCGCAGTTACGCTCTCGATTTAATAATATCGTGACTAACCATTATTAACTCTCGTCCCATAGCCCCGAGTGGAACTTGCCAAGATCGCGGTCTCTTCTCAACGAAATATAGAGAATAAAAGAGGAAAAAAAGAAGCAGCGCACGTTTATCTGTGCAACTAACGTAACTACGTGCATTCTGACGCGTGTATGCAACTCGCCTGCAAATTTTGTTTGATCGATTGTGTAATTGCAGGAAAAATATACGTGAGAGAAGAATGTGAGAAAAAAATTCTGAGGATAAATCGATAGAAAAAGAGTAGGATGAGTTTAAAAAGTATACATTAAGAAATAAAAGTTTAGTTCAATAATAGATCCATTTCGGTTAAAATTAAATTAATTGACAATCATAGAGGCAGGTAAACGCATTTATAAATGACTCAAGATAAGGAAATATCTTTTTTCAAGTATTAAAATATTTTATGGTTTGATCAAACCAAAGTTAGTTTGTTGCAATGCGTAGTATAAAACCAACCAAAAATTAATTTAAAAATTTTTTTTACTACATATTAAATATAAATCTAATTCATTTTATTTTAATATATGTTTATACCAAAAATTTATTGTATAGTTTGAGGAACACAAAAATATTTCAAAATTTGATAATTGGGTTATTATCAGTAGATAATCAATTGCTTCAAGTATGCAGGTGTTAAAGGAACTGATTAGATATCAATTAAATATTCATTTATTTTATCTGACTAATTTTTATCAGTTTAATTAAATTAAAATAATTATATAGTCATCAGGTGAATGACTAGAATTCCATGCGGATTTCAGCTGAGCTGAAAAATAAGATGCGGTAAGTTAAAAAACAAATGAGATTGGAAACGACAGAGCGAGGTTGCAAGAGGCGACGATCAAACGGTAGTGGCAATGATGTTCGAGCGGAGCGAGACGAGGAGCTCGCGGAGGTCGATCGTGCGACCGGATGCGCCAGGCGTTACCGATCTCGGTGGAAAAGTAATTCGTTCGGGACGGGATCGCGGAGATGGTACGCGTGTATCCTGCACGCAGGAAGAGGCGAAAGAGAGATATTGTGCGCCGGGTAAAGAAAGTTTTTGTATAGTCCGCGAGCGATGTTCAACCTCCGAGTGCGCGAGACGCGCGGCCGCTTTCTCAGCAGCGAGAGATAATTCGTGTTTCTTGCCGCGTATACGGAAAGCCGCGGTTTCCGAGACACCAAACACGAGAAGTAGCGAAAGCCCGAGAACAGAAAACGAACTCGGCATTCTATAGTTATACTCCGAGGCTATTCGCGCGTACAAGAAGTTAAGAATCATCGCGAGCGCTCACGCATCCCCCTCTGTTATTTTATAACTCTCAAACCCATATTTGTGTTCGCCCCTCTCTTTTCTCTCCCTCCCTCTCTCTCTCTCGATCTTTATCTCTCTCACACACACACGCACGCACTCTCTTTTTCTTTCTCTCCCTATCTTTTGCTCCCTCTTCGCTCTCTCTCCCCGCGGTCCATGCTCTCATTAATAAGTATACGGCGCAATTCGTAATAAGATTCGTGTACCACACGCGGAATATCTTACATCTTTACGTGTGCCCGCGCTCCGAGAGAAAATTCGTGCACGTATTACGCCGTATTTACGCGCACGTACGGATTTCTGCTGTACACGGCGGTCATCATAATCTTGGGCGAATTCCAGGAGTCTCCGTACACTTTCTGGATAATGAAAAAAGGAAGACAAAAAATTCGGAAAAAATATTCCAGACGCGCCAGTCGAGGATTGTTGTCTCGGTAGGTGGATTCGTGCCGCAAAAAGCGGTAATGAGATATTTCTTATTCTTCTTTTTCGTACGTTATTTAAGATATATGTTCGTATGTACCGGGCATTTTAAAAACCGTAATTAATAATTTCAAATGAAAGTATAATATTAAAATGAGATATATGTTTTGAATCTTTTTTTTTCTTTATTTGTCATTCTTCAACGGACAGTTTTCCTTACCGAAATATTATCGAAAATAACGTGATCATAATACTTTTTTTTGTTAATTTTCGAAATATGCTGTATCCAACATGTACAAATTTTTATAAATATACATTTTAAATAAAAATATTTTGGTAATTATCTATAGAGAGTATATGGAATCGACAGTGTATTATCTAAATATTTATTGTGCGTATTTTGTTAAATAATTGTTTTTCAACTATCTTAATTTTCCTCGCACATGATCATATACATGATTATAGTGTTTAAATCGTAATTAATAATAACAGCATTTTCTTTTTAATGAGTTAATTTTTCGTGTGAATCGTTGAAAAAGTTACAAATTTTTGTACTTACGTATTTTCATGAAGAGCTAGAGAGAGAGAGAACTTGTCGAGTGAGTCTCGCCAGTGAATAAAATGGCAGGATTTAATGCGAATGGCGCAGTGACGGGTGTTAAGCACGAAGGAGTTGGAGCAACCGTTGAGAATCCGAACTAAGGCGCATCTTCCCGATGAAACTCTTCCTCTCGGAGCGCTCATACTCTTTCTCCCTTTATTCTGGAGCTCCGGGGAGGAAGAAAGAGCGAGAAATACCGCTATCGCCCTCTGACCTCGCTCCGAGAGTAAACGCCGTACAACCCGGTCGCTCTCGCGAACGAGGCCTTCCTGCACTCTTCTATCCATATACACACTTTTTTCGCTTGTTCCTACACAATGCCCGATCCTGAACGCGTTATCCCGACAATTTTTCGTCCTTGCCAAGCAGGACTTCTTCCTGGTTGAAAAAGGTCTCTCGCGATGACGAGGTCAATTATTCCTTTTTATAAATAAATCGTCGACTTTGCACTTTTGACATATAATGCATTTATTTTTAATTTTTTATCACTGCAATTATGAGATCGAAAATGTATTTTGTTACATTTTCTGTGTTTCTCTTTATCTAAAGATGTTTTTAAATAAATTATTTGTCATCTTTTCAACAATATAATATTTTTTATGTTGGATAAAATTTGTCTTGAGTATGAAAAATTTATTTTTTATGCGACAATTCTTATTTTGTTGCTACTTACTCTCACACTGTGAACGTTATTATCGTTGGACGAAACTTCAAGTCTCATTTGGAACGAGAGAGATGTCTTGAGCGAAAAACTTTATACTGTCACCAGCCAAGGGAGACAAATTATTTAAATTACAAATGAACGCGATGAGGGGAGTGAGCAACTCTTTGCTTCATCACAAGTTGTTTCTAGTTACGTGCAATTATAAGTGCGTCCGGTTCATGGCGAGCGAAATGGCAGAAAGACAATTGCAGACGTGTTTATTTCGAGCGAACCGAAAAATGTGAAAAAAATAAAGAAGAATAAATGAAAAATGAAAAATAAGTTAATTCTTTTTTGACTCCCATATGCAGCGAGTTGCATAAAAATAAAAGTTTATTGCTCTTCTCGTCCTGGAACTCGCGATCCAATGAATAAAACGAAAGTAAAAATAAATCGAAAAAAGAAAAGAAAGGAACAAAACACATTCTTATACTCTTTTGCTTTCACGAGTGACAGATTGTGCAGAGCGAGCGTCTGCTCTCTTCATCCTGGAATTCGCGACGGTGCATGCACCGTACGGACACAATAGCCTTTCGTATATGTAAAATATTTCTCGGTCTTAGACAACCGGTGTAGAAAATAATGTCGTGGGATCGTCGAGTGTGCACGATCAAGGTTTTCTCGACTCGCTCTTCTCATTTCCCATCTTCGCGTTCTCTCGGTTATAATCGTCCTCGCTGCACCGAGGCTGTCGACGAAACTGCACCGGAGAAACGGATTCGAGATATACTGCATTTAGGTTAACGGCGGCTGTGAAATCAATTTTCATTTTCACTGGCAAAATATGCAAAGAGCACACGAGGCGAATATATAACAAAATAGCAATAAAAACATATAATACATTTTTTGAATTTTTGAAAATTTAGTAAATATCAAACAGTGAAATCTTTGTATTTTTTTTCGAATCAAAGTAAAATAATAAATTAACCAATTAAATATATGAAAGAATAATTAAAGAATTATTTATAAGAAGAATTATATTAAATAGAAAAAGAAACACAATAAAGTATTGAATTATGAACATTTTTTACTTAATGATATGTGACAAAAATGAAAAAAAAGAGTTAAAAAAGAGACTGAGAGAGATAGACTATATAATAAAAATGAAATAAAAAACATACATACAATACATTTTTTTAATTTTTAAAAATCTATAGTAAATGCCAAACAGTGAAATGTTCGAGTTTTTTTTTCGAATCAAAGTAAATCAATAAATTGACCAATTAAAAATAAGAAAAAGAATAATTAAAGAATGATTTATATTTATATTAAATAGAAAAAGAAGCAAAGTAAAAAGTATTGATAAAATGAACATTTTTTAGTTAACGATATGTGACAAAAATGAGAAAAAAAAAGAGTTGAAAAAGAGACTGAGAGAGAGATGGAGGATGAGAGGGAAAGAGATATTGTGGGTACCGTGGCCGGCAATGCGACCGGACGCGAGGGATCGGTTCGTTTTAATCGCTAATCACCAATTAACCGAGCGTCCCGCGTCCGAAACCCCCAGAAGCATTTTAACGAGCCGCCGTGTCGCCTGGTCTCGGAATTTAACGTTCGGGCTTCCGAGCTCGCTAGGAGCCTCCTCTCGATCCTTCTCCACCTCCGCCGAACGGTCACTCTTGGTCCACCTCGCGTCCTTTTCATCGTAGACCTTGTATTAGTCTTGCTTGTCGCTCGCGTCGCTCTCTCGCGGATTTCTTGATTTCTCCGGTGCAGCCTACGCTCCACGGATTCTCTTTTAATCCGCCCTCATCCCCCCTCACACCCGCCCCCACTAGTCGCCTACGAAACTGCACACAGTACCATCTAAAAATCTCTTTCCCTAGCTGTTATCATTTTTCTCACGATTTACATATATTTTTGTCATAAATTTTTTTCTCACTTAATTAAATAAATGTAATCATTGATTTCTACTCGCGTTTTTATCAAAAAATTTTTAATATCAATTTTACTAAATTTATCAAATTTTGTTCGTTCAGTGTAAGAATAAATGGGTTAGCGAACATCGTTGAAATGAACACGAAAAAATGAATGAAAAACGTTAATATTTGAAAAAATGTGAGTACGCCGATTGTTTAATAATTTTGTAGAAACATTTTTGACGAGATTGTACCATGCTCGCGGATTCTAAAATCTACGCGTATTCGTGTATCTGCTTTTTCGACAGGGAGACCGCGCGCACCAATTAGCGCATACTTCGGTACGGCGTTGTCGGCCCTGGATTTCGAGAGCCACACGGACCTGCCGCGACCCCCATCGAGATCGAGGCTTTTCAAGACCCACGCACCATCGTCCCGAATCTCTCCTTCGCGAATTTTCTGCCAGTGTAACACCAGCTGCGAATTTATTCTGAAAAATTGTCTCTCTCGCCGCAAGCATTTTATCGTATATTTTTACTTCACCGAGTTTAAAATAGCATTAAAAAACTTTTAAAAAAATATAATTCTGATTTAATAAGAATTATAGATTGATAATTTGTTATATTGATACGAAATCATATCACTGAAAACAAAGTTTGGTTGATTCAACAAAATATTTGTTTCAATATGTTCAACGATATTATTTTGCAAATTGAACTAAATTCTTGGTTGATTCAACTGGAGTTTAATTATTTCAAATAAACAAGTGTTCTTTCGACGAAATATTTTCAACTAAATTTTTTTCAACTAAATCTGTTCTCAGTGTAAGTATCTTTAAAAATTGAAAACTGTTAATTTTTATAATAATTAATACCGATTTTATGCTAAATGAATTAATAAGCCAGATAACAATTGTTACACTGAGAAAAAATGTTGATTGAATCTACTAAAATTTTATTGAATCAACAAAATTTCAGTTGATTCAACCAATATTTATTGAATCAACAAAATTTTAGTAGATTCAATCAATATTTTTTCTCAGTGTACTAAATGAAACATATTGAAATCTTATATTCAGTGGTTTTGACAACAATCTCAATAATGAGCAATTAAAGCCAATATAGTGAACTCCATAATTCACTTGCAACTACTAAATAATATGCGAAAACCTAAAAATGGAATATTTGATTAATTTTAGTGATGTTTAGTTAGAGTGCACGGTCGCAAAACTAGGTTGAAACGTAACGGAGCTCCGGTTGGGACGTATGTGAAGAGGTACGACCATGGAGGATTTATATCGAATGAGTCGCGCGAGTCCCGAGCCCACGGATCTTCCGAGAAGAGTATCCTCAATAACCTGTCGTTGGAAATAAGCCGTGCGCGCGGGAGAGTTTAACAGGACGTGTGCGCGCCGAGGTGGCGAAGAAAAGGGCTCAACCGATTCGCTCGGTGTGTGTCGAATCGAGCGGGCCTCGACCTTTTCTTCGCCAGTCCTTCTCTCCGATATACGTGTCGAGGACTCTCGGGATCGTTGAGAGATCGATAGCATCTCACACGGCTCTCCGAGCGGGAGACTTTTTCGTGAGAGATCTCGATCACGGATCCATGAGAACACACGATTTTCGTTGCGAACGAAACGACGCGACCGGAGAAAGAGAGTCAAATCGATCGAGATTCTTCATTGATTGACGATTCCCCTGCAACAATCTCCTGTATACGAGAACACCGTGCTCCTTCCTAACATGATTAAATATCATTTTTTTTCCATCAGGGCACAAATATATCTCGACGACGCGACGTCCTTTCTCGTATATAACCTCAATCCTTATCGAGTTTCGACTCGTCGACAAAATTATGCAACCTTCTGTACAAGATAAATACGGGCATGTTTCTCGTTTTTTTTTTCGTCAGGCGTCCGTTGACGTTCCGACGATCGTCATTTGGAACTGTCACAATTATCGAAAATCCGGGCCGATCATTAATTATCAAAATTTGTTGTACTAAACTGTCAGATTAGAAAAATTGTTACATTTGGAAGACAGATTGGAAAAATTTTGAGTATGTCCTGTTTCGGAGGTGCGGAAGAGCGTCTCTACCTTCTCGAGTTGACAGTCGAGAAGCTCAAGCTGCCGGTCGAGAGATTCAAGGACGTCGCTTGCGGCCCGGACGGAGCGGACTCTCCGATAGTCGTTAAAATAAAATTCCTTGATTTTCCCACGTTCGAGATAGGACGGGAGGATTTTAACTTCGCGAAGCCCGCGCCCAGGGACTCGGAGGGTCGTCTCGAATTTTCGAGCGGCCGAGCTAGTCTCTTTGTCAAACAGCCGAGGAACCTCGTCAGGGAGATGCAGACGACGCCGTTGAAGATCGGCGTTTTCTGCGCCGGGGACACCTATCCGCTCGCCGAAACGGAAATTCCGTTCGCCGGATGTCTCTGCGATCAGATCGCGATGGCGTCGAACGATCGCGATCACATGCCATCTTACACCCTCAAGGGCGGCTACCAGCTCAAAGACCCGGGAGAAAATCCTTCCGGGGTCGCGAACATTCACCTGAGGCTCTCCTGCCTCGGAAAATCGGTCACGACCCACTACCGGCTCAATCCAAAGTCATTTTTCTTCAAAAACGACTGGGAAGACTCCAAGTACTTCGTCAAGAGAATTTTGCCCCCAAGCGACGATCCTGGAAAGGATGTCATGATGAAACACGCTGACTCGATGCTTCCGGATAGCCAGATGGATGAGGAATTGCGTCAATTATTGTCCGTGTCGAAAAAAACCGAAGATTCGACGAAAAATAAAAAATCCAAGGGGAAAAAAGGCAAGAAGGGAAAAAAGAAAAAATAAAAATTTTAATCGATCGATCAGAAGCATGGAAAAATCTATGATTTATATCCACGAGTCGTTTTCTGACTTTTCTCCGCGCGTTTTATCGTCTGGAATTCAGTGTGTGTCGCTGCGCGGCTGTCGATCGGAAACCGTTACCGTGGCAACGATAACGATTCGTTCTTCCATTCGCCCCAATTAAGTTCTACCCGTTCTTACTAGGTTAAAAATTCACTTCTCTCAATCTCTGAAAATTTATAAAGTACCGGAATTTCGAAACGTGTATTCATGATGAAAATATAAGAAAAATTATATGAAAAAGCTCATAAAAAATCATTAAATTAGCGTCAATCAAAAAAAAATGATTAAATTCTCGATCGGGCTCGGAAATGTCAAACGCGACAGGTGACTCGGAGCGAAAACTCGATATACTCCGAGCGCCGAGTCCGTCGAATCGCGTGGGCATAAAGGATCCGGATTTCGTAAATTTAACCGCGGCGGAGAAGCTCAATGACAGCGACTATCGTAAGCTCGTTTATCAAGCTTATCCGGACGAACGGACGTGCGCCTGTCAACCTGTCGATGCATCGAAATCGAAAAATTCATTCGAGTATCGGCCAGGCTGCAAGACCGTTTGTTCATCGAAAATGAGGCAACCGGGCGGTGCTGACGAGATCTGCGACAAGTCCGCGAGGCCTTGTCTCGAGGACGGCCAAAAAAACGCGAGAGAGACGAAAAAGATCGAAATGAAGTCAAAGAGCGGCGATCGCTGCTGCGACGATCGTTTGCGCGGTGGCGGCGAGGGAACGAGCATCAGGGAATTTTCCCATTCTGGAAAACTGAGCGAAACGTTGGCGCGAAGACTGACAAACGTTTGGGACAGAAGACGCTCCCGATTGGAGGGAGGCGTAGACACTCGGAATCAATTATACAGAAATTTGACACAGAATCCTGAATGCATTTACGAGGAAGCTCAAAACTCAAATTTCGCTATGGGAAACCAGTACCGAGCGGGAAACGAAGTCCCAGGTGGTAACATCAATTTCGGGAGTAATTTCGCGCCCGCGGCTTGCTGCTGTCCAGGAAAAGAGACGCTGATGCAGACCTCTGAAAGTCAAAAGCCACTGCCGATTGCGGACAACATGGTGAAGGCTTTTCAGGAAACTCAGGAATTCGTGGACTCTTTGGGAAAAGTTCCTGGATTGACGGGACTGGGTCTGATGGATCCGTCGGACAGTCCTTATTTCAGGAGAGCGATCGAGCAAAAACCGGAAGTGGAGGGACCAAGAGTCGGACCGCGATCGTACGACCTTCCGAATCCGCAATGCACGGGTGCTTGCAACGCCCGAACGCTAAGATCGGACGGTCGGGCGATCGGGGCGACTCCGTTCACGATCGACGTGCCGGGTCGCGGCGGGATCGTCAGGGAAGCGATTCCCGTACCTCCGGGTCCAGGATTGACGTTCGCCGCGCCAAGACCCAAACCAACTAACGAAAACCCGAACGAAACGGCGCAGAGCGAGGAGGCGCCCGCGGAGAGCGGTCCCTGCGGAGAACCGGGCTGTGGCTCGAGAAAGCGAAAACCGGAAGTAGTTCCGGAAACGCCCGAGCCGGTCGCCGAGGCGGAGGAAACGCCGGCGAAGAACGTCAAGTACGCGACAAACGAAGCGATGAGAACGTCGAAAACGAGCAACAGGACGAAAACGTCGAGGTTTCGAAAGAGTCACGCGCCAGCGGACTTTTCCAGAAGAAGCACCGGGAGACGATCGACCGGAAGACGAAGATCCTCGGTAAAGAAAATCATAAACTTCGTGTATTCCGCGGGGGATAATTACGGCGCGGAGCGTCTGGGGCACAAGAAGTGCGTCGAGGTCCGTCGTCGGGTACCTTGGAACATGGGCTGGCTTTGGAATCGGCAGGAGCAGGTCGGAAGGCTGAAGCCGCGCCGGGGTTGGCGTCCGGGCGCCATCGGGCGTCGCATGATCGAGATGCTCGCCGAGGCGCGAGCCCGCTCTTTCCGGTTGCGCAAGGCTCGGTCGAGAGCGTCGAAATCTTCTTCATCCCGGTCGGGATCGGCCCCGTCCTCGCGGGGAAAGCGCAGCGGATTTCCCACCGAGCGAGGAACTCGGAAGCCCAAGGCCGCCATCGAGGATAAGAAAGAGCGCGAGCCACCGGCGACTCTCTACATTCACCGGAAAGACGGGACTTATTACGTCACGATGTATCCGATAAAGCAGGAAACCATGGACGTCCCGAAGCTCGAGGAACCCATGAAACCGTTGCAGTTCAAAATCGCGAGGAACAGGGACGACGCCTCGGACGGCTCGAGCTCGACCGCCTCCGACATGGAAATCGAATTTTCACCTCCCGCGGCTGTCAACCGGTACAAGAAAAAACCTAACGTCGTACACGTCGAGACGCAGGTCAAGCAACAGGATATTCTCGATACTTTCAAAAGCAAAGTCAGTGGCGGTGGCGTTGAGATGAAAAGCAAAAAAAAAGTTAAAAAGGCCAAAAAATAATTTATTGTCTGAAAAAAATGTAACGATTCTTTTGTAAAATAAATGAAAAAAATCTTTTAATCTGCCTTTTAAGGTAAGTTCTATCATAAAATCGTTTTCTTAGGATTTTGTTGAAAATTAAATTAATTTAATTAAATTAACATTGCAAGCCACCATTAAGTTGTCATTTTTTAACACTCACTGAACTATTATTTTTACTACTTTTACTAGGGTAAACGTACCATATCTCGGCCACATAAGACCTTTTTTCAGCCCCCTAGAGGTTGTATTTTCATGAAATTTAATCTACAAATCATTATAGTCCAACCAAAATTTTCTTTAATGTTTGTCTATGTTTTTCCTGCACGTTACATTCTATACACATTTTAGGAGATAAAAAAATATCTGTTTTATATTAACTATTAAAAAAATAGGCGAGTGGCCGAAATTTGGTGCAGGCTGAGATTAGGTGCACTCACCCTATATCTGATGAAATAATCTTTTAAGAGATGTAAATACAATAATGAAGTGGATTTATTAGCACATTAATGACTATTAACACTAAATAAAAACTTTATCCTATACTCGGATTGATGGAAGAACAGCAATTTGCTGTTTGCTACAATAAAATCCAGTAAATAATATTTTTGATCTGCACCGACATTAAATAAAAACAATTCCAATCTTACCGATTTATGTTACTCAATCTTGCTGTTTCTTTTATCGACCGATGTTAACAGTTAACCTAAAAAGTTCTTATATTTACAATTCTCTTTTAAAGATATAACTATGACAACGTGATATAATTTCTTCAAGTTTTGGTCTATTTCTATAATAAAAAAGTATTTTATTTCACAATTCGTATCTAATCTCGCGGAGTTAGCCAATGAGATGCGATAGTTCGCGCAGTCAAAAAATTCAGGTTATGTGTTTCAAGGATTTTGATCATCCGCGTTTATACTCGTGTAAGTCGTAAAGCTTACGACTCCTGTCATAAATCGTTGAATGTTGAACTCACGGCCGTGCGACTGTGATCCCTGATTAAACTAGCGATCGTGACGATTATCTAACGAGAGATGCCGAGTAGTTGCTCGTGTGATTTGTTCTCAGTGACACATATCTTACGTTGTTTCGTCGATACCGTCGAAACGTCACCGGTGAATTACGTCAAATTCACGAAAAATTGAAAAAAAAAACAATTGTAAAACTAAATCGAACGAAATTACAATTAAAATAATTCACAAAGAATATTATATCAAAGAACAAACAAGATTGAAATAACCTAAAATAAATTTGAGAAGATTTGAAGAAAATAAAAAAAAAATGGTTGACAAGGGTCAAGAGCAACGAAACGAAATCGTGCGAAAAAGAATGCTTGACCTTCGCGAAGCGTCGATCGTTCCAATGCCGCATGACTCGCCTTGGCTCAGACCTTTTCGAATGGTCTACGTCCAGGACGGCGTCGAGAAAAATTGGGACCTCATGCGATCCCACGAGAGCGTCAGCATCGTGATTTTTAACACAACGCGAAAGAAACTCGTATTCGTTAGGCAATTTCGTCCTGCGGCTTATTACGCGAACGTGCCCGAGTCCACGGGCCCAATCGATACGAAAAAGTATCCGGCGATCGAGGGTTTGACAATCGAATTGTGCGCGGGTATCGTCGACAAGGATAAACCTCTCGTAGAAATAGCCAGGGACGAATTGAAAGAGGAAGTCGGCTACGAGGCTCCTGCCTCGGCCTTTTCGAAAATTATCACATACAAGTACTTTTTTTTACATTTATTATGACGTTTAAGGTAAACGTCCCAATAGTTGAACAGCTAAGGGTTTTCACACTTAATCTTTATTTAAAAAATATTCAAACAAAAAAATCTGCTTCAAATTCACATCTTGACTATTGTCTGATATTTTAGTCATCCAAAATTTATTTTATGTGTTCATTTTATATAATATTTTTAGTAAATAAATACTTGATTATTTAAATATGTAGAATGTCTTAATAGTTGAACAGAAAATCGACCCTGAAAAATAAACTTCATTGTGTATGAAAAATAATGCATGATTTTATTGAGAAATAATTCAAATATTAAAAATAATGTAGCAAAAATTGTCCAATTATTGAGACATGTCCATCTATTGGGACGTTTATCTTATATATTTTGAATGTTTTGGCTATTTTTGTAATTTCTCATTACATTTGTGATTCAACGATGACACAAGATCATGCATTTTTGTATTAAAAAATTATTAAGAGTTGCTAAAATATCACGAAATTGAGGAAAATTTATTTGAAAAAACCAATTATATTTGGGGAAAAATTCTGTATGACAGCATGTTATAGTTTTCAATAAATTTACCCTTGCTTCATAAAATCTCTACATTAAAACAAGTACCAAATTTAATAAAGTTTTTCATATAAAAAAAAATTCACAATTTAATCAGAATCAATTTGTTTTGTTAGTAATTTCTGTGTAATTTGATTCTTTTTTTTAGAAATGTGTCAAAAACAGCAACACAGAATACCCTGTTTTATGTTGAGGTGACAGATGACATGCACATTCATCCAGGTATGAATTTTTAGACATTACAAAATATAATTAGATAAAAGTTGAATTTAAATCATAAAGAATAAAAATAAAGAAAACATCATTAATTTTCGACAAAAATGTAGATAGTGAATAATAAATATTTACATTTTCTGTAAAAAATAATTAACGTCTTTATTATATTTTTAATATATTGTTTTAAAGGTGGTGGTGCTGAATCTGAAGGTGAATTGATTGAGGTTGTCGAAATGACAATCCAGGAAGCCCAGGACTATCTCAAATCCGATGAAGTACGCAGTCCAGCTGGCTGCCTGCTTGGCATACAGTGGTTTTTGTCAAACAAAGTTGAGCATTGAGAGAATTGAATTTATTTCATGAGAGGATTCCTTTGGGAAAATGATGCCATCCAAGAGTAACTACTGGTCAGTTCTATTATAACTTATTATAAGCCAGAATAACGTTAAAGAGCATCTCACTGTTGGTTCAATATTTATTTACAAATGGGATAAGGAGCAATGTATTTACATCGGAGTGTGGATTTAGTTGAGAAATTAGGCATTGGGCCAACAATCGAATGGGAACTACAGAACACTTTCTCAGTGTTCTGTTTCATCCTTGGTAAACTGTGAGCTGACCCACGCAAGACCCCACTTCAAATTGGTCAGTAAAAACTTCAGGGCTTTGGTCCACTGTTCCTCGGAATTGAATTGTATTCTGTAAGAGAAAATAAAAAAGCCATTAAGTGAAGAATACAACGATTTTCTGTGATAATAATGAAACTTGTGATAAGCGCTCAAGTTATGAACAATAAAAGATTATTTTTCATTTTCAAGTTACTGAAAACGAACGATGTAGAATGAATTATTGTTAAAAAGAAATTGAAATTAAGGTGGTTGGTCTGTAAAATCAACGTCGACAGATTTTTTTTAATTTTGCATAAACTTTCTTCAAGATCATATCCATATGGGTACCAAATTTCAGACGGTTGCACCGTACGGAAGTTGAGATGTCTAATGATAAATATCACATTTTTTGTACATTCTCCATGAGAGCACGTGTTAGAACTCCATTTTTTAACAATAAATATCTCAAATTCTAGACGGTTAAGTCTCCTAAAATTTTGCAGAGAGTTTTATACAACATAGAAGAATCTTTGTTTAATTTTTTATAAAAATCTATCGTAAAAATTTTTTTAATTATACGCCAAGTATATCTACTATTTCTGACCTTGTACAACCTTGAATTCAGAGTATGTTATTTAATCAATTTGCAACAACTTTTCTTAATAAACTTGATCTCGCAAATCACTGTGAACGTCAGAAAAACGTCATCGAAATGAGAAAAACTTTTGGATTCGGATGTCACAGACCAACCACCTTAACGAGAGCATTGATTACTTGATGGAGTAAGAATTTCCCGTCGCGGAATCTTCGATTTTTCCACGATCCATTTTGTAGGGTAGAGAAAAGCCGCTATCCCCCTTCTCGACCTGTTCTTTGAACTGTTGGAGACAGTCGAGGAAGGCGACCATGCCAGCATCGAATTTCGTGTCCCAGAGAAATTTAAAGCTGCCGCTACCATAAAGAGGTAGTTCGCGGTGTTGACCTATCACCTCGATGTAGCTGTGATTGCCGTAAGGCACCACTTGAAAACGTTGAAAGCGAAAATTCATTTTGCGAGCCAACGCCGTCAGCAGGAGCGCCGTCTGTCCCCAAGCCGCGTTTATTTCGCTCCAGTCGACCGGGGCACTCGGCAAACGACCTAACCGGAGTGAGTTTATCGTCCCGAAATGGCCCATATGCCATATGTGAAAAGTTGCGTTAAATACGTTCGTTTTCTTCAGTCTTTCGAGTTGTGAAGCTGCGTAGGCCAGTTGGCATTCCAAACTAGAAGAATAATTTATTTTATAATTTATATATATTTTTAATCATCGCGTTAGGGGTGCAAGTTACTTAATAATTTTACATATTTCGAAAGTATATTAGATTGAGCATACACTGAAAACTGCGATTACTTTATCACTATTAAAAATTCAGTAGAAACGACTTATTTTTAATCGTTTAAAGAAACTACTTCCTTTAAAGTGACAAAGCAGTTTATTTTTGAAGGGAAAAGTAATTAAAAATCAGGAATACCTGCGACACTCGTCTTCTGCTAAAATTAAGTCTCTTCTGTGCCTAGAATATTCTCGCCAATATCTTTCTTCCTCGCTCCTCAATCTTTCTCTTTCGGCCTGTTGTTGGTCAATCGCGTTTCTGGTGGCTTCCTCCTCCTTTCTCAGTGCTTCCAGCTCTCTGATCATCCGTTCCTCCTCAGCCTTGACATCCTCCAGCTCTTTAGCAAGACTGTCCATCTCTATGCCCTCGTTGCTCAATTGTTGCTGTTCCAGCTCTAACTTTTTCAAGTACTCATTGTAATCCGACCATTCGCCCTCTGTCATTCTCAATTGTTGATCCATAAGCATCAAAAGACTGTCTGTACACTCGTCGCAAAGGGGATGGTCCGCAGAGCTGCTGCTACTCAAAATATCAAAGAGTGTGGCTCGAACCTGAAAATAAATAAAATATATTTACTCAAAAATTCAGTATTTCCACCACAAAAAGTTATATCGCAAACGGACCCTGAGATGGTGGCTGAGACTCTCCGTTTCACCGGAATCGCCGACAAGCATGAAGCCATTCGAGCCATTTGCGGATTCTATCAATCTGAAAGGCGGCACCAGATGCTCCATACTGCTGCTCTGAGGCTCCAAGTCGCCAACTACTTGTTGCTGTATTGGCACTGGCATAAAAAATACAAATACATAAATTAAAATTTATATATTCAATTTACTAACAAAAATCAAGTCATTCGCCAATTTTTTTGCATAATATATCTGTTTTCATCTAACGCGCAGATGTGCGGTTAATAGAATTTTATTTTTGTGCAAGAAACTTTGAGCCTTTTTCCAACGTAAAAATATTGTGCACTCGTTTAACGTAAAAATGTAATTACTATATCGAAAAAATTGAAATAACTGCAGGCAAACAAAATATTAGCTGTGGCTTTATGAGATTAAAAAAAAATTGGAAAGTCACAAGTGATGTGGCACAAGTGATGACAGTAAACAATGAAAAATTACGACGAAAATAAGATATTTGTTATTTTATCACGAATATTATGATTTTGATAGAAATTACCTACATGACAGTTCTGCGAGTGTATGTTCTCCGAGATGATCGAAGCTTGGATCGAGTCTCAAGGGCTGGAGGCATCTTTGACAGGAGAAACTGACGTTGCTCTTGATATCGACCATTGTTGAAATGTACAACTATCGAACGAACGATGCGTCAAGCGTGATTGCCTGACATGAGAATTCTTATTTGTAAATATGTCTCTTCGCGAGGCTGGGGGGATAAACTCTTCCTCTTTATTTATAGTGAAATGGGTTGCCACTTGACTAACCTATCTTGAAACAAAGACACTTGATTGGCTGACACTAACGCTGGATGATGTCTCCTGACCAATCAACGACCTCAATATTTTATACGATGAGGTTAGTAAAATATAATGACAGGTGAATAATAAAAAGTAGACAGCTAATTCAGTTTTGGGATTTTTCTCGAGATTTCTCCGAGTCCGGAAGTATATTATTACCTTCTATGGGCTAAAAAACTTTAATTAATCTTTTTCAAAAAGTTATGATGCTACGAAATTTCGTTATCATCCGTCAGTAATGAGGAAAACTTTTTATTTTATCAACTGTTGAAAAGTGTTACTTCTTTCTGGAGGGTACATTCCGTTGACGCATTATCTTCAGAGAATTTTTTAAGAGCGCAAGAAGCTTCCAAGTAATGCCACGTGAATCCTAAGATCTATAAAACTATATATCTATATTAAAAAAGACATGAGGCATCTAATCGATTCATCGGAATAGAACGTTTATTATGCGGAGCGCATTGACTTTTGGCTAATCTCTACTCATTAGAAAAAAATTTGACGTGCGCTGCTTTGGAAATAATGACCTTGAAGTTAAAATAAGT